>JARWCS010087571.1:0-15375 GCA_034783895.1 Geukensia demissa | reverse complement strand
CATCACTTACGTGTTTTGTCTTTATTTAAGTGAGAAAATTTTTATGTTCGTATGAGCGAAGCGAAGTAGAACATAAGAGCTCTTCACAACGAGTGGGGTATGCTTTAACGTTTACTCCATATTAACGATGTAAAATATAGTGAATAAAAAGCTATCACTGACCAGATTTTTGAGAACTGAACAAAATAATTACATTCGAGTTTATAAAAATTAATTCAAACAAAAAGGCTCACCTGACTGTTACAAACTAGATTTGTGATTGTATTTTTACCAGACAATTCATCTGTTGATGACTCATCTGTGCTATATCCATTCGCACTCTGGTTATAAGAACAGTCTGTTTTTATTGGTTTAAAACTTTTACTCATCGCATAAAAATGTTGGAGTTTTTCTTCTGATTGGTCATCGAAACGGACGATTGGGTTGTCCGCTACTATAGACGGAGATTTTAACCTTCGTTTGTTCTTGCGGCGAAACATTTCTGGGCCATTAGCATTTTCTTCCATATTTACATTACGGATACAGTTCTTGACGGGTTGTATTTCTTCAATAGTCGTCATAGCGTCTTGTTTAAGAAATGTTCGCAGAAACGAAACGGTTTTACGATGATTTGTTCCATTGCAGCTGTCACTTGAATCATTTTGATCGACAGGATCTTCTACGTTGTAACTGACTTCCATGCCATAGTTCTGGTCAGATAGATCGTTTTTACATGTTGTTTTGTGAAGCCATTTGCGCGAGTCTTTTTTGAAACGCCTACCGTTTGAAAGAATTGGATATCTTTCGACGAATATTGAATCGTTTGTCTTCTCTATGTTTTTGCTATCTAGGACATTCCTTTCAGTAAAATTAACCAGTTTATCCATGACAGTTGCAACATGATACCATTTTTTAGCCGACGTCCTAACTTACCTACCTGTTGTTGTTGGATGCAGAACGTCATAATTGTAAGTGCTTTAGATTTAAACGTACGGGGAAAACCTCTTCAGAAAATACCAAACGAACGGGGTAACTTCATTTCATAAATAGAACAACCGCTAAATGTGACACAACACAAGATGAGATTTTTATTTCCATATCGAATCCGATATTTATTAACTGGAGTCTATAAGAACCCGATGGTTCCATTGGTGTCACGGCAAAGCCGCGTAAAAGGTAGTAAACAATAGAAAACAAACAATTTCCTCCGTTCACCATGGCATTTACCTTAGTATATCCTCTTATAAAATAAGATTTTCCGACGCTGTCTAACGCTCAGCAGAAATATTTCAGCCATGTACAACAGGAGACGTGGCATGATTGTGAACGAGACAGCCATCCACCAAATGACAGACGATACAGGTCGGAACCAAGTTTACAACAACCCAATCAGCAATAACTAAATCCGTTGCATACCAGATACATGCACACTGAAGGGTTAAAATTTTGACTGCCACTTGGAAACATAAACTCGCTGTGCATAAAATAAATATACCCAGAAAATACAATTGTATACTCATAATAAATGCCACACAAAGCAAAATAAATGCAGTTGTACAATTGCAGATTTTATAGAGTTGAAAAATTAATAAAATTATAAAAAAATCCACGTAAGAAATTACAAAATGCATTCTGTAACATTATGGATAGGTTGACGGAAACTGGGCAAGCACAATTAGTTTCGGCAATTGTTGATCGCTCTAATATTCCGTTTTGCTGTTCTTCTGTTGGTTCCAAGTCGTTAGGTCAACAATATTTGGTGTGGTAATTTATTCTTAAGCCTACAAATATCTGTTTGTCCTGCACCATGTGTCCTTGACCACCTTTTAACGGTTCAGTGACTAAGGTTAAGTTTCCATGCTAATGCTGTTTTTCAATACCCTCACGTGATAGGTATCAAGTACAAGTACAAGAACAAAACTTTACGGCAAAAGAGATGACTTTTATTTCCCCGTTGTAAACTTTCCGTTCATATGTAGCAACACTTAATCCAAACCTGCATACGGAGTGTATATTCCCTATTAGTTAACACGCTTCTCAAGAACTACCTATCAGGATTTAATTGATAGACGGTTGCTAACCAAGGATTTCTCGTGGATAGATTATAGTCACCACTCCGAAAAACTATCGATCACCATCATGATTTGGTTGACCGCCATGAAATATCCATTTCATAAATAAAAATGGATATCTTCACACTGTCGTGACAAAACAAATCCGTTTATATATCGATTGTGGCTAATAAATTACCGGCTTTGTCTACTGGGTAACACGACGTGTGAAACTAGTGAAGCAATAGTTGCTTATCCTTACAGAACACCTGAACTCACCCTAGTTTTTGTAGGGTACGTATCTCTCCAGCTTTAGTTTTCAGTGTAGTGTTGTGTAATTACTATGCTCTGTCTGTCTTTTGTTTCATTTTGTTGGCCATATTATTGTTTGTCTTCTGAGTCAATGATTTTAGCATGTTTCTTTAATATCTTCGAATTCACCTTTACTTAAACGGGTGTTTAACGATCTTTAAAATGCATGACATCTGCCAGAGCATTTCTTGTTTTGAAGGAATTATTTTGCCATGTGCCATTTTACGTAATGTAAACTCTGTATTGAGACCTTTATCATGCATGGTTATTGGACAAGCCCAAATGCTTGAAAACTGACTTAATCGGGCATGGTTTTGGACAGGACTACAGGCTGGAATTCTGACTTTATCATGCATGGCTATTGGACATGACTACAGGCTGGAATACTGACTTTATCATGCATGGCTATTGGACATGACTACAGGTTTGAAAACTGACTTTATCAGGCATGGTTATTTGACAGGACTACAGGCTGGAAAACTGACTTTATCATGCATGGCTATTGGACAGGGCTACAGACTGGAATACTGACTTTATCATGCACGGCTATTGGACAGGTCTACAGGTTTGAAAACTTACTTTATCAGGCATGGTTATTGGAAGGACTACAGGCTGGAAAACTGATTTAATCAGGCATGGTCATTAGACAGGCCTACAGACTGGAAAATGATTTAATCAGGCATGGTTATTGGACAGAACTACAGGCTTGAAAACCGACTTTCTCAGGTATTGTTATAAGCCAAGACTACAGGCTGGAAAACTGATTTAATCAGGCATGGTTTTTGGACAGGACTACAGGCTGGAAAACTGACTTTATCAGGCATGGTTATTGGACAGTCCTACAGAGCTCGAAAACTGACTTTATCAGGCAGAGTAATTGGACAAGCACACAGGGCAGGAAACTTTAATCATTGTTTTTTATCTAACAATTTTTGCAAAGCATCTAAAAGCTTATACTTCTGTTGAGTGGGCAAGTTCAAGATGACACTGATTTAAGTGATAAGATGTTCCTCCCACCTGTTGCAAGTTGGTTCATGTCTGTTGGTCTGTCCTTGTGATATATGTCATTCTATTGTTGTTGTTATTATGCACATGTTAACCTCTGGATATTTTGACTATTCATGGTATAACTTAAGTGATCAACTCATGTACAAGGCGTTTATGGAGACCTCTAGATCTTGAAAGTATCCAAGTTTTTATGTGTAAATGAGATGCTGACATTTATATTGCTTCATCTTTGTGGGATAAACCAACTTATCGCTGGTTAATGAGTTTTTCTTTTAATCTAACTGTCTATATAATTCCAATATCAAGTGACTACGCTGATATGGAAAAAAGAACTCATCATTGATTCCACTGTTCATTGACATCACAAGGAAAATTACATCACTCACCTTATATGGAAAACCCGTGATATTATCAATCTCCTAAAAAAGACCAGTGATAATCTATAAATACACACAGCCAAATTTGCCATGCATAACAATTTTTGGTATCATTTTTACACAAATTACATATGAATTTCGTGTTAAAAGTCATTTTGACATGAAAAATCCACATGAAATCCCTGCGAAATTTTTGGTGGCATTCTCACACATAAATATTTTGATGTGAATTTGATGCCAAATTTTTTTTCGCATCCAATTCATGTTATTAGAACATGATATTTCATGAAAATAAAAATTTCGCATGAAAAAAATGTCGAAAAATTCCACACCACATGCAAAAAAAAAATTCATGATAATTTGACACTAAAATGACATGAAATTTATGCAAATTTTTTCGCACAAATTTCATGCGCTGCTCGATTTGTTATTAAATGGTGCGAAAGTTTTCACACAAAATTCAAGTCATTTCATGTGAATTTTATGCGTGGCACATTTGGTTGTGTATATATCTAATAGTTAAGTGAAGCCATGAAACATATCTAGTAATTCTTTGTATGTAAAGAAAAAATTCCTTCATGACTCAAGCAAACGTAAAACACAACAAGCAAGGCTAATGGTATTAAATTGTTTATTTCATAAACAAATGCTACAGGTAACAGGTGTGAAATTAAACATTGGAACTGCAATAAAAATAAAAATAGCTAATCAAATATAAAATCAATGGACTACTAGTTACAGTAGAAATCTGAATAAACTCTATACAAATTGGTAAAACTGTTAACATGTGTAAAACATAAATAAAGCTCAAATATATATATCTCCGTGGCTGATTCATACTTCTGTTTTTCAATAGATGCAATATATAGGTGTTTGTTTCCTTTCTAGTAGTTCACAGTTCTTGTCTTTCTAAGTTTTTTTATGTCATTTCTCTCTACTCGACCTAATGAAAGTGTGCAAAAAAATTATCTGTACACAATAAATCCCACACATAACAAAGTCAGTTGGTCTTTGACATTTTTTTGTATATGAATGATGTAAAAGTTCAAAAAATAATTTTTGTATTGTTTAAAGTTTTAATGAATACTACCAACAATGAGCAAATACTTTTAAAAGATTTACTTTGATAATTCAGGACCACTAACATGGGCATTTCAACAATAGTCATGATTGACAATAGTCAGATTATAACTAATTGATAAAAACATTTTAAATGACAAATAATAATGATGCACATCAATTACAATAATGTTCACATTGCAATTCAATACTGATTGAGCATATGATGAAACTAATGATAGAATGAAAAATAGGTCAAGATTATGGCACCCAGACAATATTTATCAACCCAGAACAATGTACCAATAAAAATGATTAATTACTAGGACTGTAATAATTCACTGTAATTCTATAGGTGAAGTTAGAATTAAAGCTGAAAATGCTGCAACATCTGTTCCCAGTGAACCATTTAAACCAATGATATTCCAGGTGATTTGTTTCCTTTACAATGATTGGATTATAAGCGTCCCATTGATCTGTTGATAATTAAAACAGAATTACAATAATACAAATGTATATGAAATGTATTTAATAAACATTATCGGGGTCAAATTGTTTTTAAGGGGCATAACTATTTTTAACTCCCATGCTGAAATACAAGGATTATATTGGGTTGTTCATTTAACCAAACTGAACATTGTTGCTCATAGAAGTTATGAGTTCCAAAAATATATTGCTGTCATTGTGGTCTGAATATGTACATTTAACAATAAAATGCTTTATTCTTTTTAACCTATCCACACAGGCACTGGTGCATCTAGGACAAATGGCAGCCTCGAACAACTTCAACGCATCCCCGGCAGGACAAATGGCAGCCTCGAACAACTACAACGCATCCCCGGCTTTTATGACCTAGTACTACAAGCTACCATAAGGCCACAAATTTAATAAATAAAAGCCACTGTACCAGTGGTGCAGCTTTTTTGACAATTTCAGGTAACGATTTTCTTGTAACTTCAAATTAACAGAGGGGCAAGGCTAGGTCATAGTTCATGAAACTAAATATCATTTAAGCCTATCAGATATAGCATAATAATTATCATGATTAATCCCCCTTGTTTTTAGTGTTAGCATTTTTTTCCTTAGGAGTTGGGTATTCCACTTGTTATTCATTTAATTTCTTTTTTTACACACATCAAATAGTAGTCATCAACAGGTTCATTCATAAATTCTCTTCCAATCAGACAGAATTTTACAAGGGAATGCACAGCTTCTCGTGAACGATTTGTCTGAATGCTCTGTCTCACTGGTTGGTTTGTCAAACTACAAAATTTAAGACTATTTATAATCTTTAAAAATCTATTCACCGAGTTAACTGTCACAGCATTTAACATTACATGCAAGTTTATCAATATGATCAACTTCTCTTTGAAATCATTGGAGGTTATAACATATCCGTTTTACTTCTGTAACATCTTTCCTCAACATTCTTCTAAACACAATCAAATGGTCTGATTTTCAAGAAGTAAAGAAAATTAAAGTATCTGAGGAAAATCTGTTTAAAACTTTAGTCTGATTAATGGCCTCAAAAATAATTTGTCAAGGGCTAAGATTTTTTATCAAGTAGTCATTAAGATTAAAATAACCGAAATGTCAATCTTGATATCAAGACAACAGATTAAGCATTATCTGTAAAGACCTCCAAATCATTTCCAGTTTGAGATACACATGTAAGATTTCATATAATTATAAATAACCAACCCTTTCTGTTTCAATTTTCTCATGCTTCAGTTAAATAAAACATCTCAGTTTGAGGATTTCCTCAACTTAGTCCTTAACTCAAAACTTGACCAATCTTCAATCAAAACTTGACCAATTAGATGACAGAATTTTCAATATTTGAGGAAAAACTCATGGATTTGAGAAAAATTTGAATTTGAGATGTTTTATGGAACTGTCATTTATGTACAATTTGCAAACAACCATATGTTCTTCGACACAACAAATATAAAAATTCAAATACAACATAATTTTGCATAGCTTAATAAATTTTCAGTGATCTGAGCATGCATAAAGATAATTGACATTTGGAGCACACACGATACACAACAAATGAACACATTGATAACAACATATAATTACATTAAATAATTAACAACAATTAGCTTAAATAGTGATTACAGTTATATCAACAATTATGATTTAAATTGTTTAGTTTGTTTGATTTATGTCAGTTTTAGCAATATTTCAGCTAATTTTGTTTATGAGAGTTAGTTTTAAAGACTTCACAACAAACACAAAAGTCCTTTGCATATTTATTTCTTTATATATGCAGATCAATATCCCTATAATGCATTTTTCAAAATTTTCATAAACTGCTGACATTTCTAATATTAGGGGTCTAATTTCAACAAAATCTGACAACAAAAGCATTTTGGACCACTTTTTAAAAGGAAAAATTTAAATGCATTGTGATGAGGAAATAAAATTTTGCCATTAGATTTTGCCTCATGGTCTGTCGTTCTTATAACATGTACATTAGTAGCAGTTATATCATATTCTACATTTGAAATAGATTAATTTTACAGGCTGTAGAAAAATGATAATCAACTGCCATTTATGTAATAAACTATTTCTTCCAATTCATTAAGATTTAATTCAAATTAAATTTTAAAATGAAATAGTTTAAAAACTATTTAAGAAACATCTCAACAACACTGTAACATAATATTGAATGTCACAGTTTCATGGATGAAATCAACTTAAAAATTAAGATTAGAATACTAAAAACAGTCTGGATTTAGTAAAAATTACTATTTACCAGCTTAATATTTCTTACAAGTCACAATTTTATAAGTCCCCGCCACTATGTCATTGTGAAACAAGTTTTTGAATGAAAAAAAAAATGAATTTAAATGACAACACAGCAAAGCTTTTACTCAACCAGGACCCATCTTCAAACTTCTTTAAGGTGTCATGGAGTTAAAGCTGCTGTATAAGTATTATCCAAATCGGATTAGAAACCAATTTGCTGAAGTGCTTACAAGGACAATTTTGTCGATTTTTCAAGTAATAAAAGGGCATCACGTCTACAAAAATATTAGACCAGGACTCGCCTTCAAAGTCCCTTGAGGTATCATTGAGTTAAAGCTACTGTATGAGTGTTATCCAAATCAGATGAAAATAATTTGCTAGAGAGCTTAAAAGGTGATTTTGTCAATTTTCTAAGTGTTTAAGTGGCATAACTTCTACAAAAATATGCCAAGACTAGTCTTTGATCTTCCTTGAAAAATAAATTTGCTGAAGACCTTACAAGGACATTTTGTCAATTTTTCTAAATGAATAGGGGCATAACACCAATCAAAATATTCCATCAGGACTCATCTTAAAAGTCCTTTGAGGTATCACTGAGTTAAAGCTACTATATAAGTGTTATCCAAATCGGATGAAATTTTTTTTGCTAGAGAGCTTTTGTCAATTTTCTAAGTGTTTAAGTAGCATAACCTCTATAAAAATATGCCAGGACTTGTCTTTGCTCTTCCTTGAGGCAACATTGAGTTAAAGCTACTGTATAAATATAATCCAAAGGAGAAGGTTCTGAATGGCCTGTTTTTGGCCTCATTATTACATAACATGTGAGCTAAGATATATTGCACTTTTTACAAAATGTAATGTCATATTTAGTTGATTCAATAAATATTTTTCCTATCATTTATTCCTATCAGGATGTTGCAGTAGCTCAAACTTGGTCTTAAATCATAAATTTTAACATATTTGTTAAAAATTGCATTATTTTGTTCAGTTTTTAGCTCTGACAGTAGTGGCCGCATCCATGTTTAGACAAAAAAATTTTAATATGCAATGTTGATTGTTAGTTACATCATATATGTTAATAAATTAAAAGCAGACATGAAAAAACATAGTATTGTATGATATAGATTATACTGAAGTTTTCAGTGTAAGGTTCTTTGATAACATTACAGATACAAAGGTTTTAAATGATAGTTTTATATGATAATTTGACATCAACTGATTTTTATTCTGTAAACAAATATTGAATACTGCTGTAGCATTTGAGTATTTATATGATGAGCTGGCAAGACACTTAATGAAAAATCAAAGGCTCACCTGATACCACATAGCTTAAAATTTTCAAAAGGGTCTGAACAGCTATCTTAAATTTCTGATTGTCAAAAAAAAAACATAACTTTGCCAAGGACAATCCCTGAATTATTAACACACTAAACTGTTTTAATTAGCCCAACAGTTTCAGATGGAAGGAAATTTGAACAAATTTATAATAGCATCAAATGTTAAACTTAGTCTGGTTATGGCAGCCATATTGAAATTCGATTGACAAGAGAGTTTAATAATTAATCAAATATTTAATTTAATTAAGCATTTTTGTAGGACCTTCCAAGGATTATTTAAAGATCACATCATTTTAATTGGCTTTACAGTTTACGGTGAAAACAATTTCGAAAGTTTCCCTCCAATGAAGTCCACGTTTAATCTAAGTCTATTTGGCAGCAATCATTAATTTATGATTAGCACAGGAAACATAATTTTTGTAGAAATCATCCATGGGATGTTCACACAATAATAATAATATTACTGTAAAAATATTGGTATGAGCAGATTCCGTTTTTCGCAGAAACATTTTCATACCTATTCCAGGCTTTACATTTTCATGTATATTGGGCAGAGCTCCAGATAAGCTGTGTATTTGCGTTATTACACAATAAGAATAATTGAAAATCCAACTGAATTATGAATTCATACATAGTAAAAACAAACCCAATTGAATTATGAATTCAGGCGTTGTAAAGGAGGACGCAAATGTTTGCTAAAACAATGCATATTCAACCCTTTTCGTCATATGCCGGATGCATTAAATACCCAAACATTTAAAACAGTCATGGGTTATCAAGGGAAATGGTACTTTTGTTTTTAAGTTTATACATGTATCTACCATAGCTAGGTCAAAAGCAATTCAATTGGCTTTGGAGTTTTCTGACGAGAAGAGCTTTAAAGTTTTAGCCAATCAGAATGATTTATGGGCCCTGGTGGTCAGGTCAAACATCCAATGAACAGAAAAAACATTACTTCATTACTATTGTAGAGTACCACCAAATTAGGCAAGTGGATACAGAGGAGATTAAAATGTAACTGTGGCTGGACAGACAACAGACAGTTTGATAAGGGACAGAAAGAAGGACCATGGATGCAAAGTGATAGCAATAGTTTACAACCAGCTGGGTCAGGTGACATTTGTTTTTGAATATGCTGATCACTTGGCAGATGAAATGAGATTATCCTGAGAATTAGTAATGAAGTATATGACATATTAAGGACATTTAAACTCAAACTGTTAACAGGAACACATATTTCAATTACAAGGTATGTGCAGGGGAAGGGAAAGCTAATGCATAATAAAATTATTATTATGTTCATAAAATAATTTGCACATACTGAACATAACAGTTTTTACTATTTATAAATAACATCGGTATTTAGTGTATGATTCTTACACAGATTTTGACATGATTGAGAACAAGAAATAAATAAGGTCACATTTAGTTAATTAAAAGATCTTCATCCTCACTGCACTCTCTCTAAAAGGCAGGTCTCAATATTTTTTAAATTTATTTTTTCATTTTTTTAAATTAGAAAACAGTATTTATCATCATATCTTTATTTTCCAAGATCCAACACCAGATCAATAAGTATCTAAAATTAATTCAATAATTTTTATGAAGGTTCAGTCATATTTAACCAGATTTCCACAGGACGTACTGGGAGCAAAACTCACAAAAGATATGCCTTGGATTATCTGCCCTTGGAATAAGCTGAGATGGAATTTCCTTCCTATGTGAAAATCTACACATTCTGTGTTATGTTCCTGTAAAGTTTCATTGAAATCCATTGAATGGTTTAAGAATTGATGCCCTTAAAAGGTATGTGAAAAGATGGATGGACAGGCAGGCAGGGTGATTCCCATATACCCCCAAACTTTATTTGTGGGTTTAAAAAAAATCAACCAACCAACCCTACCACTTTTGATTGAAGATGGATGAAAATTTGCAAATTTACTTGATGTTTCCTTATGGTATTTAACATTTTAGTGTACCTGAAATACCATTTATGTAAAAATAAATAAGCACCCCTTTTTGATAATGAATGACTTAGTCATCAAAATCATCATTTATTTAGTGTGGATGTTTGTTTTTAAACTATCAAGCCTTTAATAAACTATAGTATTAGACATTAAATGAACATCTGAGTTTTTAAAACTGTTAACCTCCCACCCCATCCATTTCAATTCTGAAAGCAGGCACTTAATATGATCAATACAGACCATGTTTTTAAACAAAATTTTAAGCAAAAATCTGTTTTATGTCAATGTCTTTTAAAAAGTTGTTAAACATTTAAAGTATACAATTTTGCAATTTTAATACACCGGTTACTTTATACAAGAAATGATACTCTATATCAACCCATGTTTGTATTTAAATGTCTCCATCCTTTCCTGGGCCCGTTCTAACACTTCTTGTTTCTCCTCCTCTGTATATCCTATAAACTGTAACATTGACTGATGCTGTCGTTCTTTTTCTGTTTTAGTCATATAAACACCTTTCTCAAACTGTGCCCATGCCCTCTTTCTGTTGTATTGCTTTACTTTTATTAATGCATAAACAATGGCCTGAAAAATCAAAATCAATTTGGTTCATATGATAATTGATAAGCTTTCAAATGTTCTTTCACCTATTACTGATAATTTTAATTAAATTGTTTTCTCTTTTAAATAAGGAATTTGATAAATAGGTAAGCATGTAACTTTATAAATGAGTTATTACTTTTATCTAATTAAGAATTGAATGCTTAATTTTGTATTTTTCTTGGCATAAAAAAAAACATTGACTGTAGCGCTTTTTGAATAAGTGCAGAAATGCTTCATATTTAAAATGTGTAGTCAGTCAACACAACAAAAGATATCCCCCAGATTATCTGCCCTTGGAATGACCTGAGATAAATTTCCTTCCTATTTGCAAATCTACACATTGTGTCATATGTTCATGAAAAGTTTCATTGAAATCCATTGAACAGTTCAGAAGATGTGCTTACAAGCTATGTAGACAGACAGTCACAGACAGGGTGATTCCTATATACCCCCAAACTTTGCTTGCAGAGGGTATAAAGGGTAAAAATACCTACTACATCCCTTGTCAGCCTGAGGCACCAATATCATCACCAAGCACTGCTTGAGGAAAGATATTGGTTGTGGGTCTATAGGGGAAAGAGCCTTACAAATATTATGTTTATCATATAAATAAGAAATTCTTAGGGGCATGATAAAAGCCTGATATCAGTATCAGTCACTGCACTCAAATACAGCAAGCACATATTGTATATGAAAAATATCCTTTATTTATTATACAGCTATAATTTTAATACAATAAAAATGCTTAATTTTAAACAAGTGACAATACAATATTTTTCCACATTGTACAGACTTTCCGTATTTTTTCTGTATTGGAAATCCCGAAAAGTCCATATTTTTTCCATATTGTACGTTACCAAAGGGAGATAATTTTTACAAAATGTCGTTTGCAAGTGATGTGGTAATCATAGTGTCATTCTCTGCTTGGGGAAGATGAAATTCAGAATTTTGTGGTAGCACAAATACCCCAAAACACAAAATTAAAAACCAAAAATGATGTGAAAATAATCAGACGTAGGTGATCAACAACTTTTAAAGTTTAATGAGCTTTTTGCTCAAAATATATATCTTCAATGCTATATTTTCAAGAAATAGAAAAATTTGTAACCTTTATTTATCGTATTTTAACTGCATAATAAATAGGTTATTATACATGTATTTCTACAATACGGATTATATTTTACCCGTCCGTAATGTATTGAAAATCTGTATTGGATTCAACGCCAAAGGTGTCTCGTACAATACTGGTTTCAATACAATACATACTGGTACAATATAATCCTGTATTGTACATATACATGTATAATAACCTATTAGTAGTATATGTACAAAGTATATGATAAATCAAGATAAATTGTATCCCCTCTGGTAAAATATATACCGTCAATATTTCCCTAATGGTCTTGATATGCATATACCGGTAAAATATGAACATATCTGTATTTGTACAAACATAAGTAAGATATATGAAAAATGAATGATAAACATACCTCTGGGATCCAGACATCTAAGATATATGACATATCAGGTAAATCTTTTTTGGGCAGCTCATACAACCATTTCTTGGTTATTTCTACAATTTCTTCCTCCTAAAATATGAAATTCTATTAGATTAAATAACAAATCAAGCAGTTTTATATGATAAAGAACAAACACAAATATTTCTAACATTGCTTACATTTAAATATGTACATGTTTAGTGTGGACTACAGTCTCCAAATTCTTTGCTAATGTGTTTTTATTTTTTTTTAAAGTAATTAAGAAGTTAAACCGTGGAAAACATTACCAACATCCTATAATTAAATATATTTTTTTAATTTAGATCTGAGAACCACCTTTATATATAGAAAAACACAAAATTCATTTAATATTCATACAAGTTTGAAATAACTGTCAAATATAATTTGCAGAGTTAAATTTGAACATATTTCTAGCAAGAAGATGCCACCAAACTCATGCACATCTCTATTTTATGTATCAGAATCATGGTATTCCTTTTGAAAAAGACCAAACCCTGCTAACTGTTTACACTGTAAAACTTGCTTAAACTGAACACAAGGAACCTTTGTAAATCAAAATATCTATGCCAAATAATCACTCCAAATGATGTCTGGTTTATATAATCAATAAATCTGGTCTTCAATTTAAAGAGGACCAAACACAATAATATAGACTATATACAGTATTGTTACCAAGACTTCATTGCTGAAAAAAAAACTGCAGCTGTCATGACTTTCCAGTGTTTTTTTTTTGCTGTTCTGCAGGAGGAGCTCTAAGAATTTTGGCCTTTAGAGGCTTTTACAAAATGAGAGTGATATGTTGGAGAACTCAAACACATTCTCCACGTGGTACCAAAGTACTTCTGGAGTTGAGTTTGATAGAAATAAAAAATTAAATTGATACACTTTTTAACCGAAAGAATATGGAATATATCCCAGAAAGACATGATCCACATCTTTCATACGTTTAAAACAGAAATTAAAAGTCAAATTAACACTGTTTTTTCATGTACAGTACATTTGTATTCTATGTCTTAGGTATTTAAAAGGATGAAGTTTGTGTCACTAGAATATATGTAGCTAAGCTATCTTAAGTTCATAAATTTAAGTCATGATATTAGGGCTTGACAATAATATAGTACATTCAGTATGAAAACATTATGTACTTCTTGTATCAATAGTTTTGAGAATTTTTCTGATAATTCTTTATTATCTTTCCCAACAATACCCGGTAATTTAAATTATGATGATAAACTTCCATTCATCTGATGCAAGGACATAAATATACGTTGATACAGCTAATACCTGTCTATATTGAACTTTAATAAATTTTAACTTTTCTAAACTGAACCCTGAAGAATGCTAAACCTGTCCAACCAAACCCTGAATAAAACTGAAGTTTGTCTCAACTGAATCATGAATAAGGCTGAAGCCCATCTTATCCAAACATCTGTTTGTCCAAAAATTTTAAAACAGAGACACTGTACAACTCCCCATGATAATGCTCCAGACCAAATATCAAATCAATCCAACATATACAAGTCGGGAAAACTTTCATAAAAAAATTTATTGGACGTACAGACAAGATTAAAACATAATGCCCCCATTGCCTAAAGACATGGGCATAAACAATGTTCACTGAGCCTTTGTAAGTTGATCACTGTCTAAAGATGAGTGTTTGCAAAATCAACAAACCTGGTCTTCATTATAGATTGGTCCAAACCCTGCATATTTCAGACTGTTCTTCTCTTTTATTGTACCATGGAAGTATTTCTGATGCAGTTCACTCTTTTTTCTTTCATAAAATATATCCAACAGGTATTTCTGGAATGACAAAAAACAAATAATATAATTCTAATTAAAAACACTTTAATAAAAGTTTTACTAATGATATAAGTTGAATTCATGAAATCTGATGCCTCCAATTAAAAAATATAAATATGTAAAAAGATCCTATTGACAAATACCAATTTTTATCTTCTTGAAGTTTAGACTTTTTTCTATCAAGATGCAAAAATTGTTTGACTTCATGCATGTGTGAGTAAACTAAATACTGCAAAAGTAGTTATATTCGTGGTGTATTAACTTTCGCATTCTTCACGGTTTTAATTTTTCTGCGAAAATGTGTACATGTGAAATGCCAAAAATTACCTAGTCTATGCATAGAAATTAACAGTTTTCACAAAAAATAAAACCTGAAAATATATAAAAAAGAATAAATCCACAAAAATTGAAATCTGCAAATACTAATACTTTGACAGTAATGCATGTGATGGAGATAATTCATACTATGCTGACAGTGCATAATCTAGACGGCTAAATGGAGATTTAAGTCGCCAAAAAAAAATGTAAAAATTGCTTGAAGTCGCCAACTTGGGTATTTTAAGTGAAGCGAAGTCGCTGTGCAATTTGACTAAAGAGAGATAACT
>JARWCS010087462.1:0-15376 GCA_034783895.1 Geukensia demissa | reverse complement strand
TTACTCCTTGAAATGTACATATAGCATACCTAAATTTTCCATATTTATTTAACATTGGTAATTTTGTATTTTATAACTAGGCTATGCTAACATTACAGTCTATGGGACATTTGATTAATTATCAAAATTTTTCCATGTAGATCTAATTAAAACATTCCAATAAGTGACAGGATGGGAAATTACCCTCAGGCAGTTATTTTCTTAATAAGTTGCACAGGCACATGACAGGTGAGGTTGTTTATTGGAACACTATACAAGATGATTAGTTGTACTCCCATAGGATCTAATAGAGTTGGTAGCCTTAGTATTAAATCAGGGGAAGTAATTCATAGTGAATTGGAAAGTGGTCAATTATAACCATGAGTACGATGCTTGAAATAACAGCAGTCCCTATAGTATACTGCACTGCCAAACCGTAGAGCTACAACATAAAATCATTGCATTCCATGTGCGTAAAAATGTCTTGCTTTTCCAGAAGTAACCCCCCTTAATGGAAGACCATGACTTTAAGAAATAAATCTTACTCATTCCATGTGCTTAAAAATATCTTGCTTTTCCAGAAGTAACCCCCCCTTAATGGAAGACCATGACTTTAAGAAATAAATCTTACATTCCATGTGCATAAAAATATGAAGACCATGACTTTAAGAAATAAATCTTACTCATTCCATGTGTGTAAAAATATCTTGCTTTTCCAGAAGTAACCACCACCCTTAATGGAAGACCATGACTTAAAGAAATATATCTTACTTATCATGCTCATCTTAACTTTAAAAATGTACAATTCAATATTCTTGCCTTGGGGAACACCAATTTTGAAAAGGAAGAAATCTGTCATATTATTTACTTTATTGATGCAATATTTGACATTTCAATTGCTTTACATCATGGCTTACTAAAACCCAACAAGCCAATGAACATGTGGTAACACTACATAATTTTCCATCCAAATCAACATTCAGTATTCTTATAACAGGCGTCACATGCAAGTTATTTGTTATGACAATTCTCTACCTCAAAACTGAAAGTCATATTCAAACATATTATTCCCAATCGTTAACAGTTCTATGTTTAACACTTATAAGTATAATCACGGCAAAACAACAAACTGTGACATCTGGACTGAACAAGCGTTTTAATGTTCATTTAACCTGTATTTATAGCAAATGTCTCAACAGTGTGTTATTTCTTATAAGCAAGCATAAAACTAAGTGGAAACAGGAGCATGTATAAATAGCATTAAAAGGTGAAAATCTTAACTTGTGTGATTGTTCTTTCATGGTATGATGGCTTGACTGGTAGCCAATTATTGTTGTCAATGATACTGGTGATGTTGTTAATTTACATGTATATTTTTATACAACACTAGATGTGATGCATACAGGGATATATACACAGACAGATTATACATGTAATTAGTGTATTTTTATTTTGTTTTAGGATATTGTTATTGCTGTAAGAAGAACTACAGGGGCTTTGTCATTAGTAGGATGGTAAGTTGCCATTATCTCATACACATCTGTGGTGCTTGTTCAAAACATTTTGAGAAACAGAAAAACAGATGGGATTTATATAGCTGCTTACCTAGTAATGCTGCAAAAGACTGTCAATCCAATTGTTCATTAACAGTACTCTTATTTAATTTTCCATGTTTTCCTTGTTGATATGATGATTGTATGAAGCACCTCATTACATACATGTACAACCAAATTTACATATTAGCTTGTTTTCAGTTGTATAGAATTAATTCTTCGATTATAGGCATCTTAAAAAAAAGTTGAAAAGCAAAATGTTCAGACTTCAAAAGCCATTGGTATCCTCACAAATCTTTTTTAAAATAGTGTGTTATTCTATCTCGGAGTAGTTTGTTAAGGTGTATACATGCACTTGTATCTTAGCTTGACACACAGACAAAATCCTGAATTTAATCTTCTAGTTCATATGATATTATTATTGACACTCATTTGTATTCACCATGTTCACAGTATAAGCATAATGTTTAAATTTTTATTTATTAATATTTAAATTTTCTTCTTTTTTGCAGTTTCTTCATGATAGTTGTAATATGGTTGTTCAAGAAATATACAGTTTTTGCACAGGTAAGTAGACACACTTCATGATTCTATTTAAACAATACACCTTACAAACCTGACTAACACCTTGAACAATCATTTTGAATATATTATAAAGTTTTTGCCACTTACCATGCTTACAGTACAATAGACACAATAGATGGAGCTCTTGTACAGATATGTACATGTATATTGTTGGTAAATTCCTGCTATACAGTGACATTTTTAATGGTAAGCTTACCTTGTTTAAGCAAGATAATATCTTCCAGACTTGCTGACCAATTTCCAAATTCATGTAAAAGATGTTTTTTGTATAAGTTTTATTCAATTTCAATAATATATATGAGACAAATTAAGATGCAAGATAGTGTGTTTAGATTTTTACATCTGTTCTTTTAATTAGTTCTGATTTTGGTGATTGGTTTGACTACCATTGCCCATGTGTACTAGATTCTTGCAAAAAACACTGTTGCATCATAATCACAATTTACATGTACAAGTATTGAAATAATGAATTATACTGCCACAAAAGGTTTGATACATCTCTGCTTGCTACTTATCAAGAGGTCGTGATGCACAGTCTATGTTTTTTACAACAATTTACATGCTCTGAATATTTAGTTTCACTTATGATTCAACATAGTATAACAATTTTTATGCCCCTGCTTTAGGCCATGGAAACAGTAAGTTTTACCCTTGTTCGTATGTACATCCATATGTGCGGATGTCTGGTAAAATTTTTTTTAAGGATTTTCTCTCATTTGTTTTTACACTCATTAAAAAATTCCTTTGTTAGAAAGTTACTGGTAATAATCATAGTTAGAAAATTTTGAAAAGGACCACTTTTCATCATATGTTATCTCACTGTAATAGAATAATGATTTTTATGGTTATTTTTTTTCAGAGACTGATACTTAACCTAAGTATAGCAGCATTTTTTGTATCCATTGCCTACTTAATGGTGAGATTCTTCAATTATTTTACACATATTTCCAAAGAAATACAAAATACAGGAGATGATGTTATGGAGACTTATTTCGTTGATACTTTATCAAATTATGATTAATGTCCAAAACAAAACAAACTTTCATATACATAATATTAAAATATGGAGTAAAATCAAGAACTATATAGTAACATATCATGGTGTCTTCAACTCAATTTTCCTGCATCATCTTTCTTTCTTTGTCTGTATCTAAATGATTAAACATTGTATTTTAATGCTTGTTTTTATCAAAGTGAGAAACTTAATCCATAATATAAATACACTGGAGAACATATAAGTTTTAGTTATCAACATAGATATCACTGTACTGAATTACTACATTCACATCTCTGTACTGAATTACTACATTCACATGCATCACTATACTGAATTACTATCACTGTACTGAATTACTACATTCACATCAGTGTACTGAATTATTACATTCACATCAGTGTACTGAATTACTACATTCACATTAGTGTACTGAATTACTACATTCACATCATTGTACTGAATTACTACATTCACATCAGTGTACTAAAATACTACATTCACATCATTGTACTGAATTACTACATTATTTTGTCATAATACAAATATTGAGTTTGAGTTCATCAAGTATTTTTAAAGAATGCCTTGAATGTATTACAAGCTTTCCTCAACCATATAATTAATAAATATGTCACAGTTATTTTAAAAGAACATGAATAAATATTTTCATCATGAAGTCAACTGATACTTTTCTTTGTCTAGGGTGGTCTGATACCAGATGGAGCAACTTGTAATTTCCAAGCTTGGTTTTTACAGTTTTTTGGTAAGAAATTTGAATAACTTCTCATGACTCTTTAAGTTTACTCACATATTTAACAGAAAGAATATGGAATAAATGCCAGAAAGACATGATCCACATCTTAGATTTCTAACAAATATTCAAAGCCAAATTTAACTGCATGTAAAGCGCTTTTCTTGATTTACTTGTACCGTCATCAGACATGCTAGGGGCCAAAAATAAGAAGACCAGTCAAAATTTATGAATTTCTATTTATACTGATTGACCAAATGAAATAGAGGACACAGATAAGCCAAGTATAAAGATAACAATCAGAGAATTTTACAAATTACAATAATAAAAAGATGTAAATTGTATCTTTCCAACATACATTCCAGGACCCGAAAATAAATAAGCAACTCAAGCATGGGGAAGCTTTTTACGACCTATACACTTCATTTTCCAATGTTTACTGTGTGATCAAACAAGAATGAACTGTGACATCACTATATAGGTTTATTATACCTCAGATACAGAATGGGGTGGGGGGTATATAGGAATAACCCTGTCTGTCCATCTATCTGCTCACATACCTTGTAAGGGCATCTACCCCTAAACCATACATTGGATTTCTATGAAACTTTATATGAACTTTAGACACAATGGGTAGATTTGCACATATGAAGGAAATTCATCTCTGGTCATTCCAATATGAAAATAAAAACTTATGGTATAAATAGCAAAGAGGTTGCACTCCAACCATCAGAAAAACAGAGGGAATTTATAAATATAGAGGTCTCCACAAAGCCTTCAACAAGGGGGGAGTAACACTCCTTGAGAAAAGCCCTTAAATACAACATGGCAGCAGGGACAACTACTAAGTGTAATAATCCTCGAGGCCTTTCTGTATATTCATTGCTTTAGAATTTGCACCAAATTTCAGTTAAACATTGTTTGCTAAATTTTATGTCAAGAAAAGTCTGACAACTGTGCTGGTAAATATCCTTGGGGACATGATTCACCAGTTGAGGTAACAATCCATTGGTTTCAAAACATAAAATTACCAGTACCAATGTTTAATAAATTTAGCGAATTTTGATATGCTAAATCACCCTAAATAAAGAATTATGTATACATAAAATAAAACTGCTCTTACCTGAAAAATCAAAATGTATTTGTGACAAAACATTAAACACAAAGACAAACCTATGACCACAATTCCTGACATGGTACAGGCACAAAAGTATAAGGGCAGATAATCCATGTACGAGCAGGGTATCTTTTGTGAGTTTTGCTCAGAGAAGTCTTGTTCATCATCCTTTTGATGATCCACGAAGCATTTAGAAATTATAAAACAATTCCAGAAAAGCCAAACAGTATTGCAATAGTTTCTTAATGATCAATTGATGTGACCAGGACATCGATCTACTGACACTCCAAACATATAAACACATCACTGATAATCAAGTCGTCAAATGTCAAGAAAGGATTAAATTTTTTAGCAAGAAATTAGTTGAATGGATTATCATATAAAACGCATATATCTATGGTTTGGTTTTTAAAGTCTAGCAATATATATAAACAACAATGTATGATGTTTTTTGTTATTGATTGTAGATTTTTCAGTTTTGTTGTGGGTAACCTGTATCACTTTTAATTTATTTATGAATGTTGTGAAAAAGACCACTACAGAGAAGTATGAATGGTAAGAGTAGACTTCTGTTTTTATATTTTAGTTTTGTTATTCACTTTCTTTAACTATTAACTATTGTTTGGTTTGTTTTGGGCAGCAGAATTTGACAAGTGTTGATCTTTAAAAGAAAATGTAGCAGGACTAAAGTAGTAACACACATCTTACAAATATAGAGACATTGTAAAAGCTTGTACATGTATAAGGATCTACAACAATATTACAGAACTGCACTTGTATTTGATTGTTTGATGTGAAAACATCCATTTATATAATAAAGAAATTAATTGCAACTAACTTTAAATGTTAACATTTTTTGATTTACAAAGACTATAATAAAATTAAGAAGCATAGAAACTTTCTCATCACGTGTGTTTTCAGGCATTAGTTAGGTATTATCATTTGAGCTTGACGCTTCAAGGGCTAATGTTTGTTTCAGGATGTCATATTAAAGGCTGTTTGACAAATAAGAAATGTATGGATGGTCCACCCAGGATGGAGGCACATTGTGATTTGTGCCATCTATGGCTAAAGAGCTTGCACAACTATCTATTTATATGATATATACCATTGCTTCATGAGTTGGAATGTATCTTGATTTATTTTTTCAGGGCCTACCATTTATTCTGCTGGGGTATATCGCTGTTTTTGTCATTATTACCATTTATTAATGATCATTATGGACCAGCAGGGGCCTGGTGGTAAGTTGTGTAGTACAATTTCTTACAAATTATTTAAATTATAGCAGTTGGGAAAGTCAGCTTAGGGCAAGGGCCATTAAGTCCCATTTTTTGTCATGGAAAAGTGTTCAATACTTATTATTTCCCAATCATTTGTATTGCAAAACTGCATATTGCCTGTTCAAAGAATTCTAGTTGTCAATGTAGATTAATTGGTTCGATTATGTTTTCTTGGTATTTTCTTAATGCTTTTAATGTAAAATTTCTAATAATATTTGATACTTGTGTTTTATCAAGTGTAATACTGAATACATTAAAACAACATAACTAAACACTGCACAATTAAAGATATAATTTATTGTGAAATTTTCAAGATTATATCATGAAAGTTATCTTTTTATGTAAACTGAATGGAAATTTTAATGTCAACTTAGCATGATATTTATCCTTTCAAGTCAACATGATCTTGAAAATATCACAATAAATGATCCTAAAAGAAGAAGTCAAATTGGAGCATTATCATAACCTTAATGCAAGAAAACCAGATAATTTTGTTAACTTATTGTCAAAATGATCTTGATAATTATCAGTTTTAAGTAACCTAATTCACTAGTTCTATGTCAATTCAGCATGTTTCTTTTTCTTTTTTTTTAACACAACAAGAATAGAATTTATTGCACTAGATATAGCTGTTAACAATTTGCAATGAAGCTAGGTCTCCATTGCATGTTTCTTATTGTTTTTATCCCCACAATTAAGCAACAAGAGCATTAAGTTTTATCCGTGTCCACCTGTCTGTCCATATGTACATCAATTTCTGTCAAAAGATTTCTTGGCTGGTTTATGCTGGACTGTTTTGATATTTAGTTTGAGTAATAATTATCAGGGTAGGCTTTACCATGTTACTCCTTTTCAGGCTTGTCAACTTTCTGTTTACCAAGACATTGATTTAATCTCCAGGCTGGGTATGTTGGAATGTTGGATTGATTTGATATTTGGTCTTAAGCATTATAAGGTTGAGTTGTACTGTGTCTCCCTATTACATATGTTTACTTCCTGTTAGCTGGGATGGGGCCTTCCGTTTCAATATGAAAAGGAAAAGATATGGGGTAAATGTCAGAGAGACTGCACTCCAACAATGAGAAAAACAAAGTAATTTACAAATGGACGCAATTACTCAATGATTTTGAATGAAATTCAGAAGTCAAAGTTTCTGAACATTTTGTTTCCATTTTATGTCTTTGTTTGTTTGAAGTTTGTCTTGTATTTGGGATTATAATCTCTCACTTAAAATTGTAAAATGTACAGTTCTCATATTGATGAAATATTTAGTAGAAAAAAGGTATTGACCACAACATATCTTCACAAAAACCCATAAAATTTCTAGATCTAGATATATGTATTAGTTTATTACAATATTTTCAGTTGGATAGAAGAAGATGTAGGTTGGAGAATAGGAATGTAAGTAAAACTGTAAAATGTCAGTTAAATGATGAAATGGTGAAAATTAAATCATTTACTGTAATATTATTAAAATTTGTCTTTGTTACTTAATAAATTAAGTAAGATACAAAATGATCCAAGACCTGGTGGATGAAATGTAGACCAAGACTGGACTTTACTCCCCAAGATGAATATCCAGGTGGAGCATGACACTCATAACATTTATAGCATTTGAGAAAATTAGGGTAATCCAAAACTAAACTAAAGTCACTGGAGCATGAAGTGAAGTTCAAAGTGATCTAATACCTAAGCATCTAGACTGTAATTAACTGTTTGAAAAATTTCAGAAAGTTGGCAAATACTTTAAACCAGTTTACAGATTAACTCATGTATTGGTGTTTTTCATTAAAGATTAAGTTGATGACACTTCGAACAAATATAGTGTTAGATTGTTACTTTAAGAAAACTGGGAGATTGTGGCATATGAAAATTCTCAATAGATGATTCCTGCAGTTCCTGTCAAGTTATACAGATTTTAAGTAGTCAAAATAGGGTTACAAGAGCATAACTATCCTGTAATTTTATTTCCAGTGGGGTCCTCTCCTTTGACATGAATCTTGAAATATACCTAGTGGGGTTTCTTCTTCCAAACTTAGATTACACCAATAAAACAAATGAAACATCTTTAAATTACCCAAAGAAAAAAAATAGGTTTGTGCTAGTAGAATTTTAGCTTTTATCGTAAGAATTCTTAAAATTGTTCTTTTTTATTATTTCAGATATTATGGACCTCTGTTTGTCATCCTGATAGGACTAGTTATATCATACTTTTATATTGTATATACTTTATATAGGAAGGTAATACTGTAGTGTTGTCTTATTACAATCTGTTGCATCTTTTATACTGTTTTCTTTTTTGTATACAGTATATGGAATATAACATGCACCCCTGAGAAGCCAGAAAAAACTTGTTTATAGGTGAAAAAATGAAAAAAAAAATATGTTGTACAATTGGCATATTTTGATTTTCCAAAATTTTCCAGTGAACAAAGTCTCCATAAGCATACATTTTGTTAAATTTGGTATTAAATTGTTAGTAACACACTGAATATAATATTATTATAACATATTGTTGATGTTTTGTCAGCTGATTCTAGGTACTCTAAAAACTTCCAGTTTACTTTAAATATTTAAGAACTTACGAAAAGTGTAAAACAGTGTGAGTACTTATTTTGTTTAACCTCAACTGCTTTGGTGAATGACACTTTATCTGTTAATTATAATAATCCATAACCTGCAAATCTGTAATACGTAAATGTCAACTTGTGTTCACACCTTAATTACCTTTAATAGTTGGGATCAAATACTAGTTTGTAGGGGTAACTTATTACCTGTGGAAATTCAAAGCATGTGCAGAATTTAAGAAAACAAAGCATGACCCATCTTTGGATTTGTTTGCATGTTTTTATCAATTTCCCTGATTTAATTCTTGCGGTTTTAATAAATAAAGTAAAAACTGAAGAAAAGGGCAATAACACTAATCAAATACACTTTTAAGAGATATCTAGACAAACATATACTGAAAAAAATGCAGTACATAAACAGAATGCCTGAAAAGTTTAAGAAGTTGGAAAATTACCTCTTGAACATGCTAGACAAAAAATACAACCACGACAACAGATTTAAAAAAATTTATTAGAGGTGCTCTGGAGAACACATTGTATTGTAATTTTTTTTTTCAAACATTAGTTGGCATTTTGATAGTAATAATCAATATGTACCGGTAACAAGATATGAAAAGCTTTGTACTGTGAAAGTACTATTAATCATGGGATACTGATATTTATGAATTTCGTGATTCATTTAAACAAATTAAGTTACAAATGAAATACATGCATACATACATATTTTTAAGTTTTTTTATTGCAATAACTGTTGATATCATGTTTCTTTAGGAGATGACTATTTGAATTCTGGTGGAGCCAGGATGTTTTGGTGCAGAGTTATTTATTTTAAGTTGTCACAAAGCAGGGTTATTTCTTTTTGACGCATGCTAGCTCGCAAAATTTTATAACATTTTTTTAATACAGTTAATCACAGCAAACCTAGGGTCTGAATATTTATTCCCAACTTGCTTTGTGCATGAATATCTAAAATAACATACTACATGCATTTATCAGCAAAAATATATATATGTTATGATCATGGCATCAGTTTTTCTGATTGTTTACTGCAGGCCTCAAGTTGGCAAGGTACCTATGACCCTGACACAGAGAGAGAGAAAGAGATGTTGAAGGAGGATATAAAACCTCTCACAGCTTATCCATTTGTCTACATTGCCATATCTATTTTCCCTCTGATAAACAGGTAGGTTGTTGTTTCTCATTTCTTTGTAAAGTTAAATATGGATACACTCAACCTTGGATGACTCAAACTAATATCAAAGTCTAGACAATTTTACCTATTATTCTTTATCAAGTAAGCCATAGTAGTTCGAACAGTCAAACTAATAAATTGGTCCCTATATCAAATCATATAGATGTTATTTTTTAACTTTTGAAATTGTTTACTTATACTTTACTGTGCTGTCTTGTTTAATGATGGTCCCTCATTAATTTCCCGATTTTCATGGTCTAACTAGACTTTACTATAGTTACAAAATATTTCCTTGGTCAATTGCCACCGTTAGGTATCCAAAAATTATAACTGGTCCAAAATGAGGAGATATTATAAAGGAGGAAACATTGTTTAATATATTCTTTTACAGAATACAGAATGCTGTGAATCCCAACCACCCTGTGTTTGCCTTGGTACTCTTACAAGCTCTCACTTCTCCATTGCAAGGTAAATATCAATTGTAAAAAAAGTGTTTTTCATGTGACACATTTTTGTGATCTAATAACTTTTGTCTAGTTTTCATTCTGAGGTCAGTTTCTTTGTAGCTACCTATCACAAGTCAACAAAATTTGGTGTGATTATTCTTTTTTTAAAAAGTGTACTTGTCAGTAATGCCATATTATATGGTCCCTTGACCTTATTTTTATAATTCAGTAATTTGGTCTTGTTCTTTTTATTGGGTATTTTCTCAGCTGCTACACATCAGTTCAACAAAAGTTGACATGATAATTATCATACAGTTTATTATGATAATTATTGTCAAGGGCAAAATGTGTCTCATTGACCTGATTGATTGTTAACTTTTTGTTTTGCCTCAGTCTGCATTTGTTAGTCAGCTATTGCCAGGAAATTTGCATGCAAGACCACACTTGTTTGTTATTATCTTGGTATTTTGTAACAACATTACAAGTTTAAGCCAATAAAATGGACTTTTATACCCCCGCAAAGAAAGTGTGAGTAATATAGGAATCACCTTATCCAAGTCTGTCTGTCAATCTCTGTCCACATACCTTTTAAGTACATCTCCTTCTGAATTGTGCAGAGGAAATCAATAAAGCTTACATGAACATAATGCATAAATTTGCACATAGAAGGATATTCATATCAGCTCATTTCATGGGCATATAATCCATCTAGGTCTGGGGGTATCTTGTGATTTTTTTCTCACAGTATATTTTAGGTTTGTTTTATTGTTACATCACTGTCCCAGGTTATGGGTAGGGCCGATAACTGACAAACATGTTTAACCCTGCCACATTGTTTATTTGTATGTTCCAAGCCAGGAACTTAAAGCCCAGTGATTGTGGTTGTCTTCATGTTTTATTGTAACTTGGTTTACAATTGAAGCTATAAGTGGTCAATTATTGTCACTTTTGAATATGTTTACATATTATTTTTGTGGCATCTTCCAATGCTTGGTTCACGTTTTGGATTCTAGTGCATTGTTGAAAACTGGTCAATGAACCATAGATTTTAAATTAATTACAATTTGAACTTTTGTTGATGTGTGTCTCATTGACCAATTTTGCCACATGAAACTTTTGAATAATTTAACCAGTGACTTGCTGGTATATGACATTTTATATGTATATATATATATAAATATTGTAATGATTTACAAGTCTGTGTACAATGCAAATGTAGGACATTTAGTTACTTATTTCTGTAGTACTCATTCATTGAATTATCATGGTGAAAATATTGGTAATCATGCTATGAAGCTTAATCATTAATACTTTCTACAACTTTTCCTGCATTATATACACATTACACAAACAACCCAAATGTAATACTGATTGAATGTTGTTTAATGTCCAACAAATATTTCATGCCTATTCATAACAAGTATTTCATGCCTATTCATAACAAGAGCGTTTGAACCATTTCATTGTAGGTGCTGTAAATGCTGTTGTATATGGTTTGGACAGAGAGACATTTAGTAGACTCACTCCATCACAGTTAAAGGTGTGTAAAATAATTTTATATATGTATTTGTTTTTTTTTTTAATAACTTTGATAGAGATAACAAGCAGTTTAGAATGTGTATGTTTTAGCTTGCATGTTTTTATATTCTTCTACAAATAAGGATAAAACTCAAGAACCCAATTATTCCACTTGTTGGGAAAACATGATGTTTCTATTATAGTCATGTTTGTTTCATGAAGTCAGTTTCAAGATTTATTTTTTTATTTTAATATCATGGACAATAACTTATTGTCTATATAAACATTTTCTTTACATTCAATTCCAACATTTTTTTAAAACATTTACAGCAAATAATTAGTTTTGGCTGTTCTGAGTATTTTATCTTTTAACAACAAACATTTGCAAAAACTTAATGCTTTTGTGTCTGGTTTTTAAAGGTGCATTTGACTTTTTTAACCGAAATACTCAATACATCATTCTTTCATAAAGCAAAACCAGAAAGCTGTTCTTATTAAGTTTCTTGTTTTAATAATTGTCAGTTGAAATTTCTTAGACATTTTTGTTTTTAAAAATGTTATTTGTGAATGTTAGCCAACTACTTAACAGCATGTATAAAGCATGATCCAGTTTTTATTAATTTTGTTGTTAGATGGCTCTCCGTAGTCACACACAGCCCCAAAAGGCCAGGGAATATCCTCTCTCGTATGTTGAGGAACCATCATCTCCCACTCGCCCTGAACGCTATAGTAAGGTGTCTTACTCCAGGCTTCATTGAGGTACATTTCTTGTTTTTTTTTTATAATTATTACATTTTTCTGTGTGGTTTTATACTTTTGAGTTCATTACAAATTTGCAGCATGCTTTTGATAATAAGTAAATGCAGCTATAGCCAATGTGGATCTAGTTCAATTTTAGTTTTGTTTTGTGGTGTGGTGTATTTGACATGCTTTTGTAGTGATGATGACTTTTTTTTATCTCTTTTTGACAAAGTTCATTGCCATACTTTGCCTCTGTCTACCATTGGTCAATTTATATTTCACATTTTGGAGCCTCCAAATGAAAATCACTTAATTTAGATATCCACCAGTGAGGGGCTTAGTTTAACATATGAGAAAAGCATATTTTTTGGTGAACTGCTTGATTGGTTGATATCAAACATTGAATGAATGTTCCTCTCAAGGTCTTTTCAAAAGGTGTTGTTTAATGCCAATTTGTCATCTAAGATTGCCCAAGTTGAATATAGGACCGATAAGAAAAACATACCAATGCCTTTCTTGTAGAAAACCACTGAGTTGATAAAAAGAAAACATAGTCCTATTGTAGCTTACAATTAGCTGACTATATGCTGTTACTGGGGAAGCTTAATTAAATATTGTACACTATAGGGAATTGCATTCAGAAAACCCTTAAACAGTCTGTTAAATGGATTAAAACCAAAACTTGGTATGATTGTTCTTTTCATGGTCAACAGCAAATACATGTTGTTACTTTATTGCAATTTAGCACCCAAGATGGTTTCAGTCTGAAACTTAAACATATGTATGACCCTTCTGCTTTAAAACTGATAATTGGATTGAAGCAAAACTTAGTATTTATGTTTGTTTGAAAGTTCTCAGTAAGTGTTGTTGCTTTGGTGCTGTTCCATCTTCCAAGATGGTCTCCAGCTGGAAACCAAGTTTAACAAATGATATTTGTAAATACATACAGGTAACCTTCCAGGAATTGGTAACTTGATTGAAATGGAACATAGTACTTTGTTATCTGTCACCCAAAATATCCACAGGGAACTTTAACTTTGAACTCAATGGGTAAAACATGTATATGTTGGGCATCTTGCAGAGGAATGCTGATAAATTGAAATAAAACATGCAACTTTATGCACCTTACAATATGTTGACCAAATATTGTTACTTTTGAGCTGATTATCTATCCAAGTTGTCTCAAACAGGGAACCTAATTACACACATTCTCTAGAAAAAGAAACATTCAAACATTTCAAAACAATGTGATAGCAGGTCAGTGATTCAGGTTTCTGTAGGCGATTTAATCAATTTTGTAATGGTGTCATAGAACGTATTGGATTGAATGGTGCTTTATAGAATTTATGTTTTAAATTGGTCAAGAACTACTAGGATAATTTTATGAGGGTAATTCAAGTTCTAGTATATATGTATAAGAAATATTAAAATGTACCTCAATAAATAGTAAATGAGCTTATCAATTTTCAGTTATGAGACATTGATATACGACCTAAAAAAATTGTGGCAATATTATGGCATGGCTCTGTTGTTTGTGGCTACAGCCTTGGTCAAAATTGGTGAAGAAGTCAATTTCACATGATATGGAAAATTTTTATCTTTCATCCGGTTTTTTCTGTGTTCAACATCTTGCTGGTCATGCAAAGCACCTGTTTTTAATGTGGTTTGTTTGTGTTTCCCAAACTGTTATTATTGTTCTGATGTTTTGATTTATTGGTTACAAGTTATCTGCAGTCTGTTTGAATTAAGACAATGAACTTGTCTGAGTAATTTGTTTTCAAAACTTGCTTGACTTCACAAGTGTTTAATTAGACATTTTTACTAATTTTGAGGGCATTTGTTTCTAGCTGTAACTCTCTGGTTTATTTAACATATGATCAAAACAAATGTTTTATTTTAATAATTTATCCTGAAACCAAACTATGGCAAAAAGATATTTATACTTTTAAAGGTTTTAGAAAATTTAACATAGATGTGGTTAATTTTATCACAGATTTAAAAACATGTTGTAAATGTTATTTACTAATTCCATATCCTTTAAATTTACTTTTTGGGGCCTACAGCATATAGGTATAGCATTGAATGTATTAATGACTTGGTTTGCATGTATTCATTTACATCAATTTGGTTGGAATCAAATGCACTGTGTGTTGTATGTGTATGATTTTTTGAATATCTAAATGACATGACATTGAATTGGAGTGGAACAAATGAATGAAATTGACTAGTTATATTTGTTCATAAAAATTTTAATGTTTATATTAAAGTAAAAGTCACGCTACCAAATATAAGCAATGTTGAAAACAGTATAGATTAGAAATGCATATTCCAGATATAAGCTTAAATTCTCCATTATTCCTCTTTAAGAAGTTACTGAAATACTTACAGAAAAGTAAGAATTTTTTACTTAATTTAGATTTAATAATTTGTTACCTGTGGTAGCAAATTGACTACTTATGTGTGTGCACAATCTAGTAAAAATAACATAAAATGTAACTGATACATTTTCTTTTAGAGGTTAATCACTAGCCTTTCAATATGTTAAGAAATTGCTATTGTCTTTTATTCATTTTAAGATTGCTATCCAGAGAAAGTTTCATCGTGATTCAGGAGTACAGGAGTACACACCAAACACAGACATGGTACGAGTTGT
>JARWCS010087135.1:0-15381 GCA_034783895.1 Geukensia demissa | reverse complement strand
GTGAACAAAAAACAATAAATGACTATTTAAACAATAAAAATCACTGGACTACAGGTTCTTGGCTAAGGACAGGCATATTATGTATGTGGCAGGGTTAAACTAGTTTGTAAGTGCTCAACAATTCTCCTAACCTGGGACAGTGGTGTGACTAAACAACAATTAAAACACACAATAAATCCATTGAAACAGATTTAACACTTGAGACTGATACTGAAAACCAACAACAAATACAATTAAAAGTAAAACATGATACAACAAAAGTATTGACCTTGAAAGAGTTCTTGCAGTTGCTGTCTGCTAGTTGAAGACCCAAAACCAACCAATCAAGAAACCAAGTTTTCTTTAACTAGGGTATCAATGAAAACACGTCCAATTGGATTTATTGTCTACATGCCATTAGAAGTCAAAGAAAACATGGAATTGTACAAATATCAATTTAAAAATATTTAGACAGGAAGTAGAAAATGTAACAATATAAACTCTTGAGTTTCGTAATTAGCTATTTACAAGAAAGTCAATTTTAATACCAATAAAATCATATTAAAGATTTGGTAATAATGCTGTGATGAATTCTAAGACTGAGGAAATCAAGGCAGATTTTGAATAAGGTCAAGAGAAAAAAAATGCATTTCCTGGATTTGTACTCCTTAAGATGTGCGCCATGTGTAGAAAGATTCATCATGTTCATGTGAGCTGTTGCAATGTGTCGTTCTACAATTATGTTGTAATCATTACCTCTGAAACTAGTGTTTCAGTTTGTACTGGAATGTAAAAGATAGCCAATCTGAAACTTAGTTGCTGTCAGGAACAAATAATGCATTCTAATGCAACTTAAAGTTCTGGCAATCTGATTGGAACATTTTGTTGCATGAAAGTTTCTTGGGAAATCCTCTGCAAAGGTTAGTGTTATTTTTTTTTTCGCAGACCCAAGACAGCCAACAAATGTGAACTAAGTTGAATCTTGGACCTTATTGAAAATTTGTTTTTGGGAAGTCAAGTTAGTAGGTGATTCTGTCAACAAAGCTAGAATTTGACAACATTGTGAAAAAAAACTTTACAAGATCTTCTTGTCATTGGTGCCAGTTTGAGACTAGGTGTTATGGGAAGTACAAACAAACAACAGCTTTCAGCATGTAAATAAAGATGTGTGATCAGGTGACCAATACAGGCCCATTGGGGACCCCCAGTTCTTCAGCAATTTATTTTGCACATTTTTTTTGTTGCTACAAATATTCTGAAATAACTAATTTAAATGTATACAAAGTTTGATCAAGGGTTGTTTTTTTATTACTATTTCTTCATCCGAAGGAAGATGAAGTAGCAACTGTTAAATACTTTGGATGAATTTCTCTCTTAAAGATTGAACAAAAACACAAAATAATCAGACAAAATGACAAGTTTTTCAGAAAAAGTTCAAACTGAAGGATGAAACAGAAAATTATTGCAGAACCAAACCATTATTATATAAGTCAACAAATTATGTTAACAACAGAGGCTTTGTGAGGACAGCAATCCTTTAGTAAACTTATTGCACACACGTATTTGAATATGCTTTTCATTCGTATGCTTTTTAATAAGCCCATGACTGATTAAGAGCGTCTCTATCATACTATATTTGTCATATTGAAGGCAAACACATGCCATGATTCTGATATTTTACATTTTTTTCTCAATGCTAATCATTGAACTTTCTTGTAATTTCTGATATATTTCCAATTTAGGACCATCATATGCCAAAGAATAATTTGCTACGTGACAAATTTAATTTGTAAGGATTCTAAGTTCAGTGCAAATATCTTTGAGAGTTCTAAGTCTGGAAGAAATTTCCCTCCTTTTGACTAGAGCCTTACTCTCTTCATTCGGAGTCTGCAGTGAAGCGGCAGTGAATACAGATTTTACCATAGCTTTAAATCTCAGCTAGCCATAACTGAACCGACGTGAGCTCTCTTATGTATGATATTTAAAAAATCATGCATACCTAGCATGATACTATCTCTTTTGCATGGGCTATTCTCTGAAATGCTGGTCAACTAAATACTATTTTTCCAAATACAGCTAATATTCCCAACACTTCTTTTATTTGTTCAGTCACAACGTCCTTTTCGAGCTTATGTCTTGTAGATCTGTTCTGCTGAAATCTTTTAATGAGTCAGCTGACGTGTTCAAAATACATTATTTATACGCAATGTGCTAATGTTATTTATAGATTCCATTGATGATACATGTAGTTTGATATACGCCGATGTGAATTCATGCAATCGAAAAATTCTATAGCGTAGTGTGCTCTGTCATTTCTACACTTTGCACGGTAAGTCGTTTGGCGCAGATTGTGGTAATGTTCCAACATTATTTTTCAGTATCAACCGCATCTTTACGCTTTTATATCTTAGTCTCTATCGATGTCTCCTATTTTGACACACCCTGCATTTTCTCACATTGCCTCTCAATAAGATGTTAGATGTCTCTCGAAGTCGCCTCTCAGGTACTGTGGCATATCAACGGGTTCACTTAACCTTAACGTGGAAAAATAACAAACAAAGCGTTCTTGCCTATTCTCGTTAAGTTTTTCTTATTCTCTGTTCTTCTTGGAGGTTATTTCTTCGTCTCCCAATAACAGATCTTAGCCTAAGAACTACCGTCTTATTGAAATTCGCTTTTCTGTATCGTCGGATGATGGTACATGTATATAGTAGACGTGGGTATTGTGTTTCTGGCTGATGTGTGTTGAAATTCCAAAAACCCTGAAATTACAAAGGCTTTTTTCTTTTATTGCACATGGTAGATGTCCTTACCACTCTCTATTTCGATTTTTATGGTTTGCTTTCTATGTTTGGATACCGCTATTTTTGTATTGGTTCTAATGTTGCTGAAGACAGGGTCGTATGAACAGCTTATCGAGTATTTCATACATCATTGGTATAAACATTCACTTTGTCCATCATGTGGTTTCCCTCTATCACTTTTAGTTGTTGATCTTGAACTGCCAGGGCGTGAACCTAGTTGTCAGCAGGAACAAGTCTTATGTACATCTTGATCTGTGTTCTATGATCCCATCAAGTTCGTTATCAAGAGCGTTAAAAGACTTTCCCTTACTAATTATCATACTATGTGTTCATCATGCTGTCTTGCGAACATCTTTAAAAGCTCTAGAGATTAACAATAACACTTTTGGTCAATATTTAAATTAATGACAGTTGTACTAGCCATCTTCCGAGTCTTTTATTCCTATACGACATTTTTTGTTTTCGTTACCAGATACTAGTATTCTGTTACAATGATTCATTTTATGAAATATGGTCGGGAATAAAGAATTTAGCCGCTCCAGCTGTTTTCCTTGTATTACCCGTCAAAGAGCGATCACACTGAGCTTTGGTGTCTCGTGCAACGATTTATCTTCAAAACAGTTTAGATCTCCATGCATTGACAACATATAGTGTCGATCCTCATGAAATGATGACTTGTACAACAATGTCAAAATTTAGAGCAAAAAAAACCAAAGAGTTGTCTAAGATGGGAACAATGTAACCTACAGCACGATTCAATACCTTGGACTATAACTCCAGGAATGATCATGCAAATGTCTTGAAAACAGTTGAGATCTTAACCTAAAATCATTTCCTTGATAAGGTGCATTCAATGCTATATAGAATTTGTCCATAGCCCATTATTTTAAGATTTGTCTTAAACCGTTTTGGATCTTATCTCTAAATCCTATTTTATCACTAGGGACAAATACATAAATGTTTATTAAACGATGGCAAACATGTATTTTTATCGGGTTAGTACTAGGAGTACACCCAACAACTAAAACCAAATGACAAATAACTTGAAACATTTATTATCACATCCCCTACACCACATATATTCGCGATCCTCATAAGAACATGCATTGTGACACAAGACCTTATTGTCAACTAATTACCACCATTATAGGAAATGGCAAATATCCTAAAAACATATATTTCCTTGATCCCCAGGACAAGATGCATTGAAAGTTATATATCAGTTGTTAGAACCACAAGGGCCATCCATACCCGAAAAATAGTTTTGGGGGTTATTTTTGTTGTTTTGACCGACAAATCTTCTGAAAATTTTTGTTCATTAAATCTTATATAAACTATTTCATTCACAACTGACAGATTTTGTGTTCAAATGCTTCCTCAAACCCGTGTAGGACACATGAAGACCCAGAAACACCAACTTGTGAAGATATAGATTTCGGTCTCAACAGACTTTCTGGCAAGCCAACCAATATCTACATTAACGGTTCATCCTAAAAGAAGAAGAAATTCCCTCGATTCTTTCTCTTCCGACATCATACTACACAGATAAACAGAACGGGCTTGAAATTGGATACAGATACTTCACAACTGTCCTTACAATCAAAGTACCGTACTACTGCTAGTTGTGGCCTTTCCCCCGACTACATGGATAGATAGTTACTTACATGAAGATGTAAATGCAAACTCTATTTCTTCACTTATTTCAGTTCCCGTATTTAAAAAAGATTTCTTTGTATGCTGCGTATAAAGTGTAACATTGGGCTATTTAAATAAATATTTTCAATCGTTGTAACAGAAATATGGGTTAGAGCACCCAAAATGTTTAATAACAAACGTATATGCAGGATCTAAATACTGATGACTTCAAAGAACAACATCCCGACTGCTGTTTTTCGAACTCCCCTTTTAAATATGGCCCTGCTGGCCACTTCATTACAGGAAATTTGAATGAGAACGAATATCTAAAAAACATACGTTCTAAAGGACATAAATATCGTGAACCGCAGTCCATCAACTTGAAATACAACTTTTAACTATTGATGGATTCATTGATGTACTTCGCATGAAAATGGACAAAACGAAAGAATGAGTACTTTGATACGCATTCAGATTTGGTCAAAGCTGTGAGGTCACTTATTTAAATAAGATAAACAAAATTAGAGCATCAATGAATATGAAAGCCATCGATGGTCTATTTTCAAAGGTCCAGAAGTTTCATCAACCATATCTATCATTAATGACACATATGTTGTCGTGCCAGCAGATAAGGTTACAAATAATATCATTTTTGTCTGCAAAAAAACATTACATCGAGTGTTTAATTAATGAGTAAGGCATTGAGAGCAAACATGGCAATCCAACATACACAACTACAAAACTTTCAAAAAAAGGAGATCATTGATCAGTTTTGTCTTCCTTTTGAAGTTTCCGCCAAAATTGAGGACTATGATTTTCCCTCATCGTACTTAATACAAAAGTAACATAAATATCCTTTCAAGCAGCGTTTAATTACTGGATCGGTAAATATGTTAGATTTCCTAACTGACAACATATTTGTTCAGTTTGTTGGACGCGTTCCAATGGGTACTAAATGTGCTATCCTCCTCGTAGATCTTTTGCTTCACTCATTTCAGGTAGACTTTCATCAAGAGCTATCGCGGGAAAAAAGAACGAAAGCTAACCCAAATTTTAATTTCAGACGGACAAAGATAAATAGATGATGTTATTTCATTGAACAATCCACGATCCGATGATTATATTGGCTTCTTCCGAAATGAGCTTGAAACTAAGACCCAATTTTAAAAAGTATACCTTTACATACCGGTATATAAAATGGAAGAAGGCAAAACAAACACATATTGTAAGATCGAAAATTATGTCATACCTTTCATTATTTTAATTCATGTGCCTCCTGTAACATGCTGTTTGACCACGAAGTTGTTATTTCATATTTGGCTTTGTGTTTTTTATGTGTTCTCTGTTTCTGATAAGTATCTTCTTTTAATGTCCTTATCACATATTCCAATGTGAATTTGATACCCGCAAAGGAGTTCGTGGAATTCTAGCCTTTGTTCTTTTTTCCGTCGTTTCGAATTTGTCTTGTCTCTGATCTATTAAATTTTGATCTCTCGCATATGTATTTTACACTAGGCTTATCATATAATACACTGAGGTTGAAAAGTGCTACCTATTCCAGCGACACGTCCCTATCTCATCAAACATTGGAAAAGCTCCGCACCCCACCCCGGGGGGAAGACACAAGAGACACTCCAAATTCAAATTCAACCTTCTACGTTTTTCTTAACTAGAAATAGACAATAGAGGAAGGCTTCATACAAAACTACACGTATAAGACAAACGCGATGACTTTAACTTTCCAATGGTCGATTTCCAGTTCATTTACAGTAAGAGAGCAGCTGCCCGGCGTATGGCGTTAATATCTTCCATCTCAAACGTACCTCTAGAGCTTGTGTTCAATACAGCGATTTCCTAGACAGAGCTTAGACAGTGACACGAAAAGTGCTCAATCATGGTTAGTTTTTTCCTCGGTTGAAGTCATAATTCTAGAAGTTTTACAAGTCGACTTCACAATCTTGTCGGTCGGTATCGAATACCGAAGTTGACCTAAGTCTGATCGTTTTTGTTCTATTGCAAAAACATTAACCAAACGTTTTGTCAAGAAAAATAAAATTATTGTATGGTGTGAAGCTTTATTACTGATTTTCCATCTCTACTTTTCAGTAAGGTTTCTGACATGACAATACCCAAAGGTTGTTTACACATGTATTTTACTTTTGTAAAATTATACTAACAGAGATTAGGATTTTTATTAAGTTCTTTTAATTGGCAGATGAAGTGCTCCATATCTTGTTATATTTTTCAAGTCTCTGTAGAAAGTTCTCCGTAAAGCTTTAACTGACTTCGGCAAACATTCTGTCTTGTCCTCGTTAATCACACTGTAAAGAAAAATACAATGATCAAACGAATGCCATAGAGAAGAAAAAGGTTTATATTATGTGAAATTTCTCAGCTGCTCTCGCACATAATTCAAAATGTGGGATGGTATCTGTTGTCATGGTAGTTTTAAAGATTGTCAGGCTTAAGAACTTTTAAGTGTTATCTCTCTGGAGTGTGGTAAAAAAATTGTAATTAAATATAAAAATGAAATGTCAATATTATAAGACCAAGTTGTGAGATAATGAGATAAGGACCATTCTAACAAGGTTCGGTTACTACTGAGTGGCAAATACCCAGAAAGATATAGCGAAATTCCTAAATGCTAACTGCCAATAACAACATGTATTGTCAAATGTCGAATGTCTATTGTTAATTACTGTTTTGTTATACGTGTATTCCAGTGGCCAATTGCTAAATAAGTCTTTGCTTGTTGGCAATTTGTTTTTGTATTGAAGAAAACATTTGCTAATAGATTCATATACTTCATCCGTGTACGTTCAGCGTGGTTAATCTATAGACCAACCAATTAAATCGGAAGATTTATTTTTTATTCAAAGAAATAACGAAATTGCTTTGTAGCTGTTAGGTGGGCCATCAACATCTAAAAATATTTATTTAAGCAATCTTCTTCTGGAATATGACAGTCACTAATGGGCAATTGGCTATGTCCCTCCAAGTAATGGAATTTAAAACTTATATACATATAGCAATCAGTATTGTTTGAAAGGTTGTGATAACAATTGGTTTTCCTTAAATGATGTATCCAGAACGTGGAATTTGTTGCATCGAAATTACAATCTATTATCGAATTAAGCAATTAAAAATTGCTTCAATCATTGGCTACTCTTTCATCGGTTGGCATTCGGAAATCGTAGCAAATGTATTCAGCAGTGAACAGTCTGCAGAAAACAAGTAATACGGCAATTGTCAATGTTTAGATGACAATTACCGAACTGCCGACTGCAAACAACTTGTTGATTCTTACTGTATCTCAACCATTATCCTATATCTAATCATGTTTCCTTAAGAAATAAGAAATTTTCATGAATTTTGAATGACGAATGAACACATGAAGAATGTTAAACAATGCACATGATATGAAACAAAAAAATCATTAGTAAAGGAAAGACCATCGATAATAAGCAAATAAAAATTAGCAATTGCTATTGGATATACATGTATCAAAATGTGTTTGTACTTGGCTTTTAGCCACCAAATCCGTTCGGTTATGTAGCTATGTTTTACTTGTTGAATGCACTTGAAATATACTGGAATTCTGCACCAGCTAGAATTTTCTATGGACTAATTTTTTTTTTAAGTAGTGGACATTATAACAACTGTTTTGGTCCCAAACTATGAACGATTTCAATCTAAGTACAGACAAAAGAAATGCATTTTATTGGGAAATAAAAAAGTAATCATTTTAGGTAAAGGTCGCACATTGAGTTGTCATTGTTAGTCATCATGCCAAATTGTTTGGTCGTCTGTTAAACCTGTTCAGTGTTCTAACTTGTTTTTTTTCGAGCAATAACAAGATATTTAAATAAAAGATGCTTCTTCCAATCTTATAGCAAGAGCGGTTAAAAATATTTGTTTTCAGCAAAGATGATTTTCAACGTCCTGAATATTGCTAATTAATCATTTAGATAACAATATGCAGATGTTTGGGGCGAAAGGGGTCTAAATGCCCTTATTTCCTATGTGTATTTTTCATATGCAGTAATTAATGAAAGCATTGACTTACGGACAGCAACGCAAGAGTCCATTATGTCGACAAAAACAGCTCATACAGTTGATAACAGCTGACTTGTCGTTAGGAATATGAGCTCCTGCATAATAACAACCCAACGGAAATGGAACTATCTTAAAAGGAAATATTAAGAATTATTATGCCTTCTACAAATGCTTCATCAGATAAAATTTTGAAGAAAAAAAACTAATATACACATAATGGTAGTTTCATTTACATTGTTACAATTGGCGTTCGGTTTATATATACAATGAAAATTTAACCAAGGACCATAAAGCGGACACAGAGAGCAATTAAAAGGTGTTTTTTCAAGAAAATTTGATATGTATAAAAAGTTATTGGTTTTAGCCAAGGGTTAATCGTTTGCGCGTTTTAAGTTTGCAACAACAGTTTGACTACTGGATGTTACTGTTTTACTTACATCGTTTGTCATAATATATACACCATGATGCACAATGCCAGACACTCAAAACAACAACCAATGTCAAAACCAGATTCACACGTTCCATGGCGGCAACAGTGTGCATGGTATAGTTTAAAATCATCGATCCAACATCAATTATTCGACTTTTTGCAATAAATAAACTGCAAAGAGGATTAACTTCTCAATCTGTTACAAATACGTCATATAACAGTTACACCTTAAGAGTATTTATTAACAATGTTATTTTTTTTGTTTTGATTGACCAATTTTTTTATTTGTATGTTTATTGACAATGTACCAAAGACAATGGTTCCAATCCATGTTTATAATGATAAAGTTATGAGTTTCAATTAAAATTAAACTTTGAAAAGTCTGGCTACTTTTTAAATGAGAATGATACGACCGCAGCACAATGGCATGGGAAAATTGAACAAATGAACATTCGGGTAAAGAGTAGACACAGTATTTGGCCACAGCAATTGTGTTAGAACACAACAATGTGCCGGACACATGACTGAATCCGTGATCCTTTTGACCCCATTTATCCATTTTATTTCATTTTTACAAGGAATAACTTTAAAAAATCGGATGAAAAATAAAAGTCCAAAATCATGCGAAATAAAATTTTTTCCCAATTGTCATCCCTTTATCTCGAAACAGCTTTTTTTAAAGACAAACCTTATGAAAAACATCATCAAATTCGGATGAAAAAATAAAAAATTCTCATCTCCTGCAGAATTGCCCATTTTAACCCATTGGACCCATTTTATTTTATAATCGATAATAGCTAAAAAATGCTTGAAGGTTTTTTTTTTGCATTTTACATAAGGAATAAAATCGGACGAAAATAGACATTTTCCATATCGTGCAAATTTGACTTTTTGTGCACTTTTATCCATTTTCCTCGAAAACGGTAAGGGATATGGAAAATAAGTTTGCATACTACCGAAAGCTCTCTTTAAGATGAACCTAATGCAAAAACAGTCAAAATCACAAATTTTTCTCTCTCGCAAATTTGTCTTTTTAAACATTTGACTCCTTTTTAAAAAGCGGTAAATGGTACAAGCAAATGCTTAGGGTAACTTTGCTAGATTTTTCATAAAAAAATCGCTAGAAGCACACCAGAATCGGATTAGAAATAAAAAAGTTTCTTAAATTATGGTGTGGCTATTTCTCACCCCCCTATATCTCAATGACAGTAGGAGATGGGTCTTTAAGTTGGACAAGTCATGAGGAATACAAAGAAAAAATTCAAAACGGACAAAAATAGGTTTCTTTCGTTAAAATATAAGAAAAAACCTTTTTAGTCCCTCATCAAAAACGGTTGATGCTTGATCACTCAAAATCAAAACCAACCTTTATCAGGTACCAAAAAAAAAAAAAAAAAAAAAAAAAAACAATTTCCAAAAATAAAATAAGAATATTTTACTAGAAAACAGTTATCCTAAGAAAACAAATTAGACTTTTTACAAACGCCGACGGCGGCGACAGCACCATATCATAATAGAACGTCATTTTTTAGGCCGTATAAATATGTTTTTCTTTTACCACAAAGATGAGAAAGCCAAATTTACTGCTTATCTGTGCAATTAATGGAACATCGCGCATGTGCTTGACTGCTTGCCTGAGTGAAAGACAGAATTTAGAAGGTATTGTTCAAATAAAATTTAACATTACTATATGTATTGCCATGAGATCGGCAAATGAAACCAATAGCACAAGAAATATAAAAGTGTAGCCATGGTGGTCTTGTTATATTTAGATATTATGATGAGTTCAACACCTGATTATCAAGGTTTGGGAACGAAAGTGCGAACACCTCTTGAGAGAAGTGAATGTTGACGATACTTTTTGGCAATTGCACAATATCTTGTTTTTTTTTTGTTTTTTGCTATTTTTGAAATTTGTACACTTAATCCAGCGGTGGGCGTGTTTTAATTGATGTCTAAGCTTAAGAGAACCAGAAATGTCATCAATTTTGTTTGAATTTTGAACCAGCTGTCAGAAAGATTCAGTACTTTTTTAAGATCGGTACATTAGGGTGTCTCTTGTTTTATATGTTATGACCTGCATACTAAGCATTGACTTCAAAAGTTAAATCTGATGTAGTTTTTAATTTTTGTTTTTGTCTTTTTGTCGCACCAATTTAGCAAGTAAGAGGGGGGGGGGGGGGGTTGAGTGCTCACAAAATGTTTGACCCAACCACATAACAATGTGCCTATCCCAAGCCAGGAAGTTGTAATACAGTTGATTTCTTCAACAATCGTTTTTATGTTTTAATGTTACTTGTTTTACATTGTATACTTATTTGACCGATAATTGTTATAAAGAAATATCATCAATTGCGTCACAAACTATGCAAGAAGTTCATAAATGAGATATGGATACTAAAGAACTCCAAGAACTGGTGGACATTTTAAAACTCAAGATCTCTGTCCGTCCTTTTTTAATGACACAAAAACATTTGACTTTCCACCCGCTATACAGACATCCCACACACTCTTCTCAAATTAAGATTAAACGTTCAAAAGGAATTCGAAGGGGCAGACAGAAATCGTTAAGTCGGAAGACAGACAAGACCATGGCCAACAAAATTAAATGAAAGACAAATATAGAACACATAACACTACACTGAAAACTAATGCTGGAGTACCACGAACCCTACAAAAATCAGGGTGAGTTCAGGTGCTCCGGAAGGGTAAGCAACTTCTGCCACTAGTGGCACTCAGTGTTACTCAGTTGACACAGACGGCGTATAGTAACAATCGATGCCAGTCACAACCGGCACATGAACGGATTTGTATTCAGGTCAGCGGGAAGACATCCATTGTCACCCGTGAAACGGACACCACGCACCGGTCAACCAAACCACGACGACGACTCTTCCGGAGTGACGACCCAACCCCTTCCCGAGAAACCTGCAGCCCTCCATCAACAAGCACAAGCCCTGGAGTAGCGCATCAACCGAAAAATACACACCCCGCATGCAAGCGCGGCCGGAATGTCGCCAAACACGAACGGAAAGCCCACAACCGGAAAACCAAAGCCATCTCTCCCGCCGCAAAGCCCCGCTCCCAACCCGCCTCCACTGCCAACCTCCAGGTGCAAGTCCAGGCAAGAAGCAGACCCCCCTGTCTCTGCAGTATCTTTGACCTCAAGTTCAATGGGACAGATGCGGTCAACATGGTCACCAAATCTAGAGTTATTCAGTGAAAGGACATCAACGTGAAACCAAATCAAATTTCATAGTTGCTTTCTTAAAATGAGAGGTGAAAGACGATACAAATACATCGTTGTCGTAAGAACCAACGCATACTTTGTTTAACGCAACACAAAATGATAAAAACATATGCAGAGGACGACATTACAAAAATAATAGATTTTCAAATTAACAACATATCTGTTCAGTTAGTGGAAGAGTTTTTCAGCAGAAGATCATCGGCCTTGTAAACTTTTTACTGTTCTCTTCACCCCGTAGATCTATTTCTTCACTCATTTGAGGCAGGCTATCTTCAAGAGTCATCACAGAAAAATGAAAATAAGCTAGCCTAAACCTTTGACTTCAGCTTCCGTTATAAAGATAATGTTCTTCCACAGAACAATGCACGAATCGGTGTTTATCTTCACCACATCTACACAAATGAGCATGAATTAAAAGACACACCAGACACTACCGGGTCTGCCTGATATCTTCATCTTGAATTAGACAATAGGGAAAAACTTCACAAAACTATATGACAAACGTGATGACTGCAACTTTCCAATAGGCAACTTCTCGTTCATCGGCAGTAAGATTCCAGCTGTCCTTACGTAGGGCGGATACATCTTCAAGTTCATACGTTTTTCAAGAGCGTGCGTCCAATACAGCTATTTTCTAGATAAGCTAGGTCGTTGACACAGAAACTGCTCAGACATGAAAATGGGGATCCTCAGTTGACGTCATCACTCCATAAATATTACGGTCGACACCACTATCTTGTCGGCCGATATGAAATAACCGTTTCATAGATGAAGTCGGATCTTTTCCTGTTAAGTTATGGAGCAAGCCAAAACATAATGCTTACTTTCTAGCCTGGAAAATGTAATCACTTGAAACCTATCCCTGTACCCTGAAATGACTAAAACCGGATTGGATAATGGACAATCGGCGGATGTCTTTAAAGAGGCAGGAACTTCTGGTGTGTTCCCATTTTGCCTTAGTTCACCCCAGGCCTTACTAAGGCGAAATGGGAATAATTTTATCTACTTAATTTTAGAGCTAAGGCGAAATGGGAACAAGCCGAACTTCTAACCCATCAAGACCACCTGAGTTCACCTGCGTTTTTTTGGTTAGGTCCGCATTGTTCACAGTTGTGTGTTTGTTTTTAGATTATATGTTAACTATGTGTTATGCCGTTCTTTTTCATGTCCACGAGATTGCCGTTTCCATGTCGACATTTTCGGCTTTTGTCTGGCCTCTCGGTTTTCTTTCGCTAACTCTTCATGCCACCTCTCTTTATTGTTAACAACTGGTGTTTGCAACTTTTGGCATCTTCGAATTATTTATGTTTATAAACTTGAACCATGAATAGTATACAAACTACTAAAGTACCTTTTCAGTCCACGATGTTTTTTTACATAAAAGTCTACAACACATATGCAGTACCATGTATATAGTTCATTTATTTAATGTTAAAATTAATTTCTTTGGTTTTCTTCAGCCCACCATTACCATTTCAGAGACAGGGCATTCTTGCATATGATTGTTTTTCTTTAGCACTTTTGGGTAACACCCAAACATGACAATTTCATAATCATCTGGGAATTTACGCGGTGTTGGTGCAAACCTGAAGTTGAACAAAAGTTGATTTCAAGATTTACTCACTTCCGTTCAAAGCTATCCCCGCCAACACACTGAGAAACATTCATACATGCTAATATGTTTCCATCACAGAATTTTCATTAATTTTGAAATTTTGTTATAAAAACGTAATTATCAATGCAGCCTCAGAATTTATATTCATTTCAAAATTTTAATATAAAAACGTAATTATAAATGCAATGTTTTTATACTATACTTTTGTCCCGTTTATTTTTTTAAACATGCTACATCGGTTTACCAGAATAATAAACGTACGAATTACAGCATAGTTCTCCTCCACCCACACCACAATTACAGAGAACACAATCAGGTACCCATACAATCACAGTACTGTTAGCTGGGATGCTGAAATCCCCATAATATGGACATCCTTTTGGGTTTCCTAAATCATATAAATCACAAATGCACAAGTATCAAGATTACATTATATCAATACATGAAATATAATTTTCTTAAAATATTCTAAAAGTCAATATCTATAAAAAGAGGAGATGTGGCATGATTGTCCGTGAGACAGCCATCCACCAAATGACAGTCAAATTTAAACTTCTACAGGTCCCATTAAGGGAAATTAAACTTCAAGGGTGTTCAAGATGACAAGGTTCAAGTGATATTTAAATGAAGTTTCTATAATACATTTATTTTTATTATCAACACCATAACTCACCTCAAAGAAACCTTTGTCAAAATAAAACTCTCTAAAACAATGCATGATGACAGATCTCATCTTCAATACTCTTGATGTCTGCAAGAAAAAAAATGTCATGTTAAACAACTCTAAGAATTACTTGATGCCACTTTCATTGAATAAATTTACAAAAATAAGTCTCCTATTCAAAGATTGTTTGTTTTAATATTATGACAAATAGTCTACAGATATGTAAAGGAGAGATCTGTCCTATATGTTCATGCTGTGTATGTGTTTCTTGTACTTGAATTTGCTTTATATATGGTTCAATTGTGTTCGGTAGTTTTGGAGACTTATTTTATCCTTTTCTTTTAGTTAAGAAACTTTAATTTAAAAAAGTGCAGACTATAAATATGTAAAAATCAGCAGTGCTTTTCCAGGGTCAATTATCTATTAAATGTTCAGCAAACAGAGTGTTGCACCCATTTTCATTAGTTTCACAAATTTGTCAAGAAAATGAATGTGCAGTCATTTCATTTTCTTTTCTACATAACATTTTTTTTGGAAAATATGTCAAATATTAGGCTTATACATCATGTTATCTGTTACACAAAACCTTTTGTTCAAAAATTATAATTTTTCTCCTAATTTTTCCACTAAAAACTGGGTGTCTAAATTTTTATAATATGTTAGGTCAATATTTGAAAATGACCAACTTTAACCAAAAACCAAAAAGAGTAGGTTGGTAAGGCCCATATTTGGCCCAAATTTTAGATCTTATGGCAAAACAATAAGTTGATGTGAAAATGCTGTTTAATAACCGTCTTTTAATAATTTATAACTTAAACTAATATTATTTTCATGATTTTGACAAAACAACAGGGCACATTTGACTATTTCAACAAGAATGTAACATTTTCTGTAAAAATACCAACTTTTTGGAGATGTTTTGTTCAAAATATATATGTCCACACGAAA
>JARWCS010086808.1:0-15385 GCA_034783895.1 Geukensia demissa | reverse complement strand
GCTTCCGTTATGGTATGAACTCTGGTTCATTGTTGAAGGCCATAATGGGACCTGTAGAAGTTTAAATTCTACTGTCACTTGGTGGGTGGCTGTGTCATGGACAATCATGCCACATCTCCTATTTTTATATATTCCTATGATATATCAAAGATATATATGAAAGCTTTAAAAAATGAATTGTAAAAAGGTAACAAATTGGGCAACAAATATAAGAACTATTATTATATAGACTTAGCTTGAATAATTTTAGGTATAACCAAGGTAATATCAATTATTATTGCAATTTATTGAGTGTAGAATTTACGACCAGGCGAAACATGAGTTAAATGATTAAAGGCTACTTTAATAAACATTGTATATAACAAACTTGATTCCTTAAATCTTATTTTTTTTAATATAGTTTCTTCAAAATTTGACTAAGATACGATTGTCAGCTCATAATTTGTCTGTTGAAATTGGTCTATACCATGGAACTGTCAAATAGAATATGTATTTTGTGTGATTAGATTGCAATTGTAGACGAATACCATTTTGTTTTAGAAAGTCCACGAGACTTAGAACTGCGTTAAAATATATTAAAATTTTCTACTGAAAACACCTTTACTCAACTATAAAGTAGTCACAATATAAAAGAATAATGTCGATTGTGCATATATTTGTATAAGAATAATGTCAATTGTACATATATTTGTATTATGCCTTTAAATGCAGGACAGCACAACTGTTGTAATCTCCTCTGTTATGAACATTTCGTATATTTATATATGTATATGTAACTGTATATTCATCTTAATATTATATTTGTGACCAAAATTGCTTAAAGCTAATAAAGGCTAGATTATATGAATTCTCTATATCAAATTTAAATCCAATGAACAATTTTCGAATAAATGCCAAAAGTGTCAACATCTTAAATGGATGAATGAGATTTGATTATCAAAAGATTGTATTTTTGTGTCTACGTAAATCTACTGCTCCTACCTGAATATTATCGAAAATGTGGTATGGATAAGTTGAAATGAAAAAAATGTTGCCTTATCGTTATGAATGTTACAGTAAATGTAAAAAAAAAATCGTGTATCCACTAGCTCATTTTGTAATTGCATGAAATCCCTAAAAATCTAGAGTTTTCACGCAATAACTTTTTTCACACATTTACTATTTTCTTAATCTTTCGCTGACAACGTGAAATTCATCATGAATTACCCTTATCCATTGAACAAGCATATTATTCATTTGTGAATAACCCTTTAAAATAGCTAAATTGCAACATTCAATGAATAGTCCATCATGAACCATTGAATAACCCTATTTTAACTAGTGAATAACACCAAAAATTACCCATATACTCTTTGTCAAAAAAAAACCTTGCACCTATATGTAAATATTTTTTTGTTTGATTGGGGTTTAACGCCACTTTCAACAATATTTCAGTATGTTATACCTTCCTATTTGTAACTGGTATCTATTAAAACATTTGAACTGTTAATTTTAATTATCAGTACCGGTCAAACAGTTTTGAGGCTGTTGACCGGTCAAACAGCCCCGTGTCTGTTGACCTGTAGCTGTCATTCTATTGGTTCAAAGTATCGCGTGATTTGTAACCAGGTATAACAAAGCAGATTTACACTGTATTTCTGAGCAACAGCCATTTTGTTAAGCCCTTAAGACAACATTTTCCCTCAGCCTACGGCTTCGGGCAAAAGACAGGCGTTCGAATATACAAAATAACTCCAAAAATAACTGTAATATTCTTTTAAAAAGCCCTTAATATTTGTTTAAGTTGCTTTAAACTATTATTAGATATATACACTAGTATACATGTTGCTGTTGAAAACTCGCAGATTTTTTCAAACATTATTATGGAAAATTGGATTAGAAAATGTGTAAAAAATATTCTGAAAATTTCAGTAATTTCATGTATTTACTGATAAAAGTAAGTTATTTTACGTAATTACTAGGGACCATAGGAATTACATGAATTACCTGAATTTGCAGTAATTCATATTATTTCTTATTTCAGATATTTACTGTAACATGTATATTGACAACAGAACATTTTCATGTTGATGAAAAAAACTGATGCACAAAATAAACCAAATGTTGTCAATGCCGACGAAATATATATACAATATACGTACATTGCCGGAAAATATCAAATTTATTTGTACGAGCTTCAGAAACGGGTAAAATGTCGCGAGGCTTTGCCGAGCGTTTTTAACCCGTTTCGCAGCGAGTACAAATGAATTTGATATTTTCCGGCAATGTACGTGTATTGCTTTTTTCCTGCATTTCTTAAAAGGTAGATAATTGGACGATTTTCTTTCTAAAATTGTTGAATCGTTTCATCATTACTATGGTTCTTAAGAACGCGGACGTGTTTGAAGACACCAGTCAGCTAGTTTCCGAATCTAATATTTCGGCTCGCTCATAATGCGTTGGGATAACAGGAGACTATATTATGCTACTGTACGAATATCACTTTGCAATATTCGCCACTCGTATTTGTATAATAAAACGCTTAATTGCAGGATAAAAACAAATATTACCTGCAAGTAGAATATTGCTAGAAAAGTTAGAGAACATGCATTAAACATGAACTTATCTTAAAGATGCCGTTTAGCTAAATAAACAAAAACTTTTGATTATTTCTTGGGATTCAATTCTGTGACATAATAACATTGACAATTATCAATTTCTTTGGATTATTCTGATTTTTTCAACCAAACGGAAACAGCTGTGTGGAAAACTGGGTACTTGTCAATAAGTTGGTGAGATTCAGTACTTGAAGAGACGGGGTAGTTGGTGAAAATGGATACTTAGTGAGACTGGATACTTAGCGAGACTGGGTAGTTGTTGAGCCTGAGTACTTGTAGAGGCCTGTTACTTCGCCAAACTGGGTACTTGGCGGGACTTGGTGCTTGGCCAGTATTGTTTGCCTTATGTTCTTACTTCTTTAGACCATGGAGTTGTCTGTTCTGTGTCCTACAGTTTGCTCCTTAAATATCTTTTACCTCCTATTACAGACACTTGGCGGAAATCATTACAAGTCGTCATAATGACTTATTTTTTTATGTCATGATCAGTTACCATACCAATACAAGAATAAACCCAAAAAATGCCATATAACAGGTTACGGGTCTAGGGATGATATAATAGTTGCTGTGAAAAATAACATGTTTTGACCTAGACATGAATAATGAAACTATCATTTTTAAATATTATGATAAACTAAATAGTATAGTTTAGTTCTCTTACTTTTTGTAAATGTAAATGTAAATGCTATTCTATTTTCTTTTATACATAATTTAGTTTATTAGGTTTGTTTGTTGTTTGTTTATTTGATGGTGTTTAACGCCACTTTCAACAATATTTTAGTCATAACGCGGCGGTCAGTTTTACTGGTAGAGGAAGCCGGAGCACCGACCTTGGGCAGTTAACTAGATTATTAGGAAGAATCCTTACAGCCTTTATACGGAAAGGCTTTAAGCTTTCATATAATGTATTTATGCTTACATAACCATAAAAATATTATTGTAATCAAATTAAATGATTTGTAGATAATTGAAATCTAGTTTGGTATAAAATTTTACTATTTAGTTAAGGTGCCAATATTGACATTTATCCTTATCTATTGTCCACCGAAGACATACTAGCTTTCGGTGTCGTTTAGTCCTTTATATAACTGCAAAAGAAAAAGCAAATTGTATCAAAAAATTACAGAAAATCGTTTACAAAGTTTGCTCATTTTGACCCAATCGGACAAACACATTGCCGCCATTAACGATTCTTGTTTCTTATTTGCCTGAAAAATACAAAAAATCTCCCATTCTCTTTGATATGGTCTTTAGGTTTATCAATAGTGTGTGAATTCTACCTGATACAAAGGTATTTGACAGTCTTTTTAGTTTATCTTATCACTTTTTGAACAAATGCATTGAAATATTTTGGTTTTGGATTTTTTGTGTTTCTTGCAGTATTTCTAGTTTGTCACCAAGATAATGAGTCACATTTGTAAATTTAAGCTCACTTGTCGAAATGGGATACATTTGTTTGAAAACAAACATGGCAGCCATTAATCATTCTTGATTCCAGTTGATATTTGAAAAGATTTATTCTTTTTGAATCATGACCTTGCATGAATAATCTACGCTTATCAGGCTTTTTGTCTTTTATTACCATAAAGATATTTGATATTGCGCAGGACAAAATATGTTTTGGTTTTACCGACAACGATACATTTGTATCGTCTTTCCTTGTTGTTTTTAAATCAACTAAGGATTAGATCTTTTAATCTGGTTTTGAGAAGTCCGGTTGGTATTTAAAAAGAAAAAAATATGGAATATATGCCAGAAAGACACAATCCACATCTTTTCTGTATTGTGCACTACATAATTTCTAAAATAGCTGTTGCCTTTAGTTCACTAGATTTCCGTAGGGCATGAGAATAAGTTATCAAAATATAGTGCCTTGCATTTCTCTCTTTTATCAAACAGATAACAAAATAGAAAACCACGATTGTAACTGTCTAAATTATATTGCGTAGGAAGCGATTTTCTGGTTTGGTTGTTTAGAGGGTGGAAAGTGAAATAGTATGGTGTTGTTACTAGAATACAGATATCTTAAATTTAAAGTGTCCGTCGGTTATTTGAGTTCCTAAGTATCAAGATTTGATTTGTATCTCTTCGTGCATAGTTTTGGTTGAGTATTTCTTGCGGTTCGTCTTCAACTTTGACAAAAATTGAAGTTAAAAGCTTTGGGAGTGACTTGACAGAACCAGTAATGAAACGCAATAAATAGCTGATGCACTAATTTCTAAAATAATTGCCATTTATGTTTTATTTCCATAGTCTACTCTCAAATTAAAATTCACGATATTTTATTTCTGTTTTATTTGCTATATTAGCTTTATGGCAGCATTTATGTTTCAATAGTTTTCACAGACTTCAAAATAAAAATTATCCTGTTTGCAATGAAGTGACGTTCATGGTAAAACATTGTAAGATTACACTTTGTATTGTACTGTGCCGTGTATGCTTCATATTCAATTGCAATCACAATGTTTCATGACATAGAACAAACCTGTTTGACACTTTTTATTGTTAATTGCTTGTATAAATAATTATTTGTTTCATCAGGATTACCCGACATCTGCATTTAGAATTTGCGACAAATTTGACTATCTGTGGACTGCTTTTGTTTTTTTTTAAATCATTGTTGTTGAAGCACTTTTGTAGATAAACAAAAATTTTATTGTATGACATTTAACTGAGTATTTCGTTATCTTTGTTTTGGCCTTTGTCAAGATAAAAAATATAGAGGAATTCGATGAAAGAAAACACCGCTGAAAATTGCATTTCCCTGTCTGAAGCCATAGGTTGTGGCATTTGGTTTGCCTTTGTTTTTTCTTTTTGTAGTAGTATATTAAGGTTTGAACATATGTAATTCGTTAAGGTTTCCATAAAATGAGAAAAGTCAATCCCCGTGGCTGGCCCCGTAGAACCCTCTAGATTTTTTTCAAAAGTTTGTATTTGTATAAAATGGTGCGGACTCGTTGTCATTATATCTATATCTTTTCGTATTTATGTAGGTGCGCTATGTCTTATTACCTTATTATTTCAATTTATTTTTCTTTTCAAGAATATTGCCGTTTACAATTTGTGCACGCGTTTCCAGAGGAAAACACTAAGAAAAACCCTGATTACTCCAAATACGTCACTACAATTTACCCCCAGAGAATTTACTTTGAATATAGCTAATCTGGACAAAGAAGTTTTGTCCTTTTCTGGATTTAAATGTTTCTGAGTCAGAAGGTTAAATCAAAACTACAATATACGATAAGAGAGACGGTTTCTTATTCCCTATTGCAAATGTTATATCCCTTGACGGGGACACCCTCTTGGCTCTTTCATATGGTGTACATATATATTTCTCAACTTGTCCGTTTTCCCTTGTAGGCAGCAATGTGTTAGATTTTAATGAAACTAATATTTGTTTTACCAGCAAAATATCAAGTAAAGCATTTTGTTACCATAGATAAGTTAAATTTTACCGATTCATAAATATATAGAAATATTTTTAAAATTTGGTTGCACCTGCAATAATTCGAAAGAAAACGGAATATCACACCAAAATCGTTATGGAAATGTGATAAAAAGCCCCCCTTTTTAACACAATCCATTACCCATTACGACTTGAATAAACACATGCTTCAAAATAATCTATATACCATCATTTTAAGATCTTTGAATATTGTCTTCTCTGGAATCACCATTGACTCTCTGCTCAACAAAATACATTAAAACATATTTTTGTCAATATTTTCTTACATTTTTGTCCTACATGCTGTTGATAATTTTTATATTTAATACTTGCACAATACCTTGTTTTCCTTGGCTATTTATCATATTTTTTCGCTAAATCCAGCCGGACCTGTTTTAATTGATTTTGTAGCTCAATAGAACCGGGTTTGTTATCACTGTATCTGGATTTTGAACTAGCTGTCAAAACCAGCGAGTACCTTAAAGAGGTCGGTACATTCTTGTTTTATTTGTAGTTGGCTCCGTACTATGTATCGACTTCAAAAGTTAAATCTAATGCATTTGGGTTTTAAAGTCTGTTTTTATGTCGTTTGTCACACCACTGCCCGATGTTAGGTGGAGGGTTGAGTACTCACAAACATGTTTAACTCCTTCACAAACTTTTTGTCCCTTTCCCAAGCCAGGAACCTGTAATCAATTTTATATCATTGTTTTTAGGTTAAAGTGTAATTGTTTTATATTGTTTCCTTATTTAGCCAATAGTTGTTATATAGGAATATCATGACAGTTATTTTTGTGACCTTTAACAGCTTGCCGTAGGGTTTGGACACGCGTCCATTATTGAAGGCCTTATGGCAATCTGTAGAGATGTTCACGCTTTGGGTGGATGTCTCAGAGACAATCATACCAGATCTCCCTTTTTTATGTTTCAATTTGTCTCTAGTTCAAAATTTCACTTTTAATAAATTATTATAGTTGTTGCTTAGAAACAGATTCATAATTGTTAGATAAAAATCATTCGTTTACGTAAACATAATATACAGCACCTCCGTTGATCTTGATTTGAAGTCTAATGATGGTTTTAAATGTATCAAGGTAGGCGATAGGTGAAAAACAATAACATGTCTAAAAAAAAAGAAAAATTAAAAAACCTATGAGAAAACGGAAGCACAAAATATCCTTCCATAAAACCAGGGCATCATATTGAATTTCAATATCTTCAAGCACAAAAAGGATCTTAATCCAGCACGGGATCTAATTTTACTATGTCTTTTTTAATTAAAACTGATTAAAACGATTCATTTCCTAATTATAATAATCATGAACTGAATATAGTTAATTCTTATGTATATCTGGGTATATTACTGAACTACAACGATAAATTTCAAACCACTCAAAAGCGTTTTGCGGGTCAAGATGGAAATTCTGAATACTAAAAAAAACTTGTATATATCACCAAAGCAACAGTGCTTTATGTTCGACTCTCTTGTGGCGTCCGTTTTAAATTATGCATCAGAGGTATGGGAATTTCACCAGGCAAAACATATTGAACAAATTCATTATCGATTTTATAGATTTGTACTAAAAGTACCAAATTCAACTCCTCTTTCGTGTTTAGTTGGTGACCTTGGTCATTTACCAATATATTTTTTGAGAAAAACAAAAACTTTTAAAATACTGGTTAAATATAGTGTTTTATAAGCCTGATATTGTATTTGCTATCTACAGTTTATTGGTTAGGGATTGTAATAATGGTAAAGTGAATTGGGCATCTAATGTTAGAGATTTGCTTTTTGAACTAGGTTATAATAATTGGTGGTATAATCAAGATAGTATTGATATATGTTATGATATTTTGAATATGTGTTTACTTGACCAATATTATCAAAACTGGGATGCTTCAATGGCTGATTCAGAAAAATTATGTAAACTGTTTACAGAAGTATAAAAACAGAATTTGTGTTAGAGGAATATTTGTTATATAACATAAATGTTAAATTATTATCTCATCTTAGATTCTTAGATTTGGTATATTGAAACTTAATCTGGAGATCGGACGATACAACAATATAAGCCGAGAGGATAGACTGTGTTAATGTTGTTTTATGAATAATATTGAAAACGAGTATAATTTTATGCTTGTATGTCTATCATATCGTCAAATAAGATTGAAATACTTTTATTACATGATATTATTGTTCTTGGCCTAGTGTGAATAAATTACATGGTTTATTAAAATCAAAATCTGAAAAATCTATATACAAAATATGTTGTTTTATAAGAGAAAGTTGGGACCTAAGGTCACACATTTTATCATGATTCCAAAGACTTTTTGTAATATTGTATATTGTAATATTGCTATAGCTGTAAATGCTGATCGCAATCAATAAAGTCATTCATTCATACATTCAAATTAATTTACGTACCTTATTTCGGTGTCCGGCTTTATCTTTTCCTATTTTCGGAGATATGTTATATTATTCTTTATAGATACCTGCAAACAAATACCAAACTTGAAATACATACAAGACAAAGTTACTGGAAAAACACAAGTTGAATAAAGATTAAAAGAAGTGTATCCATCTGCCGATGATATTTTTGAAAATACCAACCTTGTTGAAGGTATTGCTGAAAGCTTCAACTTTTTCACTTTAGGCAACATCTTGTTTTGATGTAGTAAGATCTTTTTTAATTTATTTCATTTCTTTCTCATTCTAGAAGAATTTCACATTTTAGCACATGTCTTTACCTAATTATTGTCACACTTCTAACTAATTTGTTCATTGGGCAATTAGTCTCATTAGAAGAAACAATCGCAAAGTTCTTTTTTGCTAAGATAATTAGGACTTCCTTTTTCTATAAAAACTTAACGAATCTGATTTAAACAATGAAACCAGAAAAACAACCCTGTCTATACAAAATGGTCACAAAACTCACCTATTCGTGATGTGGTCTTGTATTTCTAACGCGAAGTCATGGAAGTGGAGTACAAGCAAAGATAAAGACAATTTCCATGATTACATATATTGTCTTATTGTCTTAATTGTATGATCTCGATTTTGCTATATACGTATTTCAAGTAGTAACCAAAACATACGAAGGCCAAATATATAAACTCCTTGTTTATATAGGAGTTCGCGCGATTCCAAATTTGAAACAAATTGACACTACTGATTTTGACATCCTGATTTGACACCGATTTTGACATGAAGGACTCCTCGACGGGTGTTGCGCGCAGGCGCACGACAAGGGATGCTTTCCTTCATTGAGCACCTGATTTCTCTCCTGTTTTGTTAAGGAGAGTGTGGATTCAAAGCCTTTGTTCCTTTTTTTTCGTTTTATCATTTAGTTTGTGTCAAAGTCTTGTCTCTTTGGACTATGCACTTTGCTCACATGGTATTCTACACTGGAATTAGTAAAAATGCAAACATATTGAAATAGCAGCAAAATCAGGAGAAGCGAATTCTTCCATGTGCAATCCAAAAAAATAATTCTTCCGTCATTTTACTGGTTAAGAAAAAATAAAATTTTGTAAAACGATTTGTCAGAAATTCCATGTCATTCAAGTCTGACAACTAGAATGTTAAATACCCCCAGGGACAATATTATCAACCAGTGGTTTCAAAATACAGGATATAAAGCTATTTTCTTCTTATTATACTAGTTATTACGGTTGAATGTGGGAGAATAGGGATGCCGATTAGTTGCATCATGTTTCATATGAAAATGAAAAGATATGGAGAAAATGTCGAGGAGAATGCTTTCCACCCACGAGAAAAACAGAGTAATTTACAAATATAGAGGTCTTCACAAGGCCTTTAACTAGGGTGTAATACCACTCCTTGTGAAAAGTTCTAAATCGCTCCAAATACAAAATCGTGTATGCGTAAAATAATACTGCTCTAACCTGATTTTTTTTTCAAATATGTACATATCTGACAAAATATTAAGCACAAAGACAAAATTATGACCACAATTCCTGACTTGAGACATGTGGTGGGGTTAAACTAATTTATATAATTTAGTGGGCGCCCAACCCTCTTCAATTTGCTTTTCAAGATCATTCTGTGGATGAAATAAAGTACATGTAATTAATTAGATATCTTTATATATCTCACGGACTGCTGTGTTACAAGATGGCTGTCACTGATGTTAACACAGAGCAAATACTAATTGGAGAGCTAAATTAAAATAAATCACTAGCTGGCCGTAGAACGTCATCGGAATCTGTGATCCTAAAATAACCAGATTGTAAATGAACACAACAAGGTAATTCTGCAGATTTGACAAAAGCACAGAAAAATCGAGTCTCTAGATTGATACAGTCACCAAATTTTCATAAAGAACAAAATTAGGTTTTGATTTGTTTAACCAATTGCTTGAGTAAATATCGTTTGCTGCTGCAGAATTCAACGGGGCTTGAACCATAATGGGGAAACAACGGTTAATTGCTGAAATAGAAGGGAAGAAGCAAGCAATACTTCCGTCACTCCTGGCAGATGACGTTATATGGGATATGTTTGGAGGTGCAATACTTTCTGAAAGCTCTCTTTTAAACAGGTTTTACGCTGCTGCACATGGATGTTTTTTCTTCCTACCCGACCATCACTGTTTCAAGTGACAGTAAAAAATCATTGGCCTTTGTTTCCAATCGTTCTCTTCACTTTCGTGATTTCTGATGATTGTTTATCTGATTCGTCCAGAATTAGAAAAAAAATATTCAGTGAATTTGGTGTACATTTAATCTAACTTTAACGTTGACGTTTCTGAGGTGAACGATGATGTTAAATCATTGTACAAAAAGCGCCCAATTTCGATGTGCAAAGCATTCTTCCATGTGCAAAACGCAGTAAGGACTGAAATTGTTAAAATGAATAGTACAAATTAACTAGTATTGAGTTGATATGGTGAATTTGATATGATTTATGCAGATTTTGAGGAGTAAACTCTCATCAGTAGCATAATGACCAAAAACACACGAAAGCCGAGATCCAACACATGTGCAAACACAATTGCGAAAAAAAAAATGCAATCCTAAAACGAGAAAAGTGATTTATAGCCTTTTACGTATACATTATAATAATATACAGTATGTTCATCACCATTTTGTGTAACTAGTCACTGTCTCTAGTGAGCACTGATCAAATATCCCTTCCACGCAGAATTCATTCAAATCAATCTTTTTTATCATTTATAGAAAGTTCGTCTTAATTGTATGTGTGTGTATATTAATTGTGTGAATAACGAGTAATAATTTTCACATTAAGATAGTACTAAATGTTGAAAATTGAATAAATATTTTTGGTCCTTAAGTTGTCTGATGAAGGTAAATCCAGAAAAGCGCTTTACATGCGATTAAATTCAGTTTCTGAATATTTGTTATAAACGCTTTTGAATAATTGTTATAAACGCTTTTGAATAATTGTTATAAATGTATGCAAATTGTGGATAATGTATTTCTTGAATACATTCCAAATTTTTTTGTGAAAATATAAAGATGTTAATGGATGACCATTTGCAGATCAATTTATGTTGTATGTCTGATCTTCTTATTCTCGAACATTATTCTTTATGTACTTACGGAGAATTGCAAATTTTTCACCTTATTTGTGGAAGTAGGTAAAAATCGATATTTTCGGTTCTAATCTTTTAAGTTATTGGCTGTGTATTTGAAATTTTCGTCTTGCTGTGAAGCAATAAGCAATAAAGGATCAAGACAAAACTAGGAAGTGTAATAAAATAAAATAAAGCCTGTAAATATAATCTTCTAATGAGAAAATGTACGTCAGACAATCGATATATGCATTCAATATTTACAGACATGTCCATCAGCTACATGCCATACTTGGTATCCAATTTAAATTTCATTCAATAAAAAGCCTAAAATTAGCTTATCATTAAACTGTAAATAATATTTCTGGTTTTCAGTTCTAAAAAGCAATTTGGATACAATAATTATTATTCGTTAAGTGTATAATTTCTAAAGATATTCCATTTTGACATGTATTATGCAGATAATTAGCTCGAAAATTTTCTAATTAAACGCGGTATTTGTGATTTTACGTGTGTTTAGTAAAAAAACGAAGGGTATTATCCCCAAGAAACCTAACTTTGTAGTACGGGTTGAATTTAAACAGTGCATAACATATATTTTCTGTTAATTGGTAAATTTGCAAAAACTGAAAAGACAATTTCCTCAGGCAATTTTTAGCATTACATGGATTACGTTTTTTCCTCGATGCCCTTTTAAGCCATTCATCTTATATACTTCCTTATCTTTTATTATAATTCACCTCTCATACTTTGGAAGATTACGAAGATTAATCCAGGAAATCGTTTCAGATGCAAAAACAAAAATAATGTCAAGCAATGATTCACGATTTATCAATAAAACCGCCTTTTATTTCAACCCATTATCTTGAGATGTATGCCAACATCGAAGCATTATATGAATCGAAAATTTGTACCGGGACTTTTTAATTTTAGAAATCTGCAATTTCCATAAAACCATATTCAGGTCTTTCGTGGTCGTGGGATGTCATGCAAAGACATGAAAGGAGACTCAAGCGTCAGAATTTCAATTGTGAGATTTTTGTACTGCATATAAAATCACTATTGTTTGAGAAGTTGACGTCATGTCATTGTAAAAATAAAGATCAATAAACTCAGAAAAAACCGTATTGTGTGTTATTCAAAATAATTATTTATTCCCCACTAAGTCGCTTGTAAAATACGTCTCGACGTTTCCGTAAAAGAAAGATGATGTTAGGGTTAATAGAAGTTATTCTTCAAGTCTTTACTTTAACGAAGAATTAATCAATTAATACAATTTGGAAAAAATCTCAATGTTAATTAGTAACGGTAAATGTTATACTTAACGACTTGTCGAGTACAAAAACAGCTACATGAATCTATGGTTATTCTGAATTGCATATAAAAAGATATTTCTCATACTGGGCGACAAAGGACATGAATGAAAAAACTTAAGTAAACCAGAAATGGTGTGACCAATATTCAACAAAGGATAACCCTGCTCCCTTTTTTGTCGCAAAGAAAAAGTCCAGGTTTTGTAACCAAAACTATCGTTTGGAACATAAAAAAATGAAGGTGCAATTCGAATAATATAAAAAAACAATTCTGTGAAAATCTTTCACTAAAATTGACCCTGTAAAATGTATTTGCGGTAACAAAACGGGTACTTTCTAGAGGACAGACGAGTAGACATTTTGATTACTATAACACGTCCACAAAAAGTTTATCCAACAAATTTAACTGCAGAATTAGTAGGGAAAACAATAAGAGTAATATATAGAAATTTATGAATAACTTAATTTATTATATCTCTTGCTTGTAAATATGAAATAGTTTTATTTTCGACCTGACAATATATGACTAGACTTTGTCAAGCAGAATTCTTATAAGGAAATGGCAGATAATGTTTGCTGGATGACATTAGAGGATAGGTAAATTATAAAATTGGATGGAATGAAACATTTAAAAGGATACTATCCGGAATAAAAAAAAATAGCATTTTTTAACGAAAATGTGTGATCCAGAACTCATAAAACTAGCCATCGGACAAGAATTCTTTAATCGTACACTTTTGTAGCTTAAAGTAAAATAATGAGATCTGCGTAAAGATTTATGGAATTCGGGCTCCTAGTTTTTGCATGCAAGTCTCAAATTTTTGAATTTTTGACTCAAAAAATATCAATATTCCATATTTTTGACCAAGTGTACATATTTGCGCATGAAATAACCACTTTCCAAAAAGTGTAAATGTAAAATGAAAATTGTCTATGTTGTTATTTGACAACGCATTGACGGTTGTTCAGCAATCTTATTGATACTGATTCTAACATTCTGTTGGGTACTTTATTATAAATTAAATCTACAATTATCACAGTATCAGATCCAGTTCCTTCCTGGACACAGGAAGTTGATACAATGATAATTAAGGAAGTTCAAGCGTTTGAAGATTCTCTTTTGCGCGACATTTAACATCCCTATTGCTTAAGTTGACGTCATTCAATTATTGAAAATAAGAAAGTTATTGGCTTATTATTTTAAATTCCATACTGTGTTGCTCTTACATTTTATCTCGACTTTTACATGAGAAAAGAATGATTTTAAGGTTAAAGTAAGCGATTCTTTAAATCTTACCCTCATGAAAATGAATCAATTAATTAAATTAGAAAAACAGGGTCAATTAGTACTTAAAAACTTGTTCAGAGTACAAGCATATATTTACATTATACAAATTAATGACAGGTTGTATATTATATTTTTTCCTCAAATAGACATATTGAGATATAAATACATGGACATATATTGATTGTAAGATTGACTGAATGTTGCTTAACGTCTATATAACGTTAATATTTTATTGATATTGAGGACAAGAGCAGATTAATGAATGATGATGTATAAAACCTGCTTTGTACTAAAGAAGTAAACTAGAAAAAATGTAACAAACGCTGATTAAATGATTCCCTCAGCGCAAATGACAAATTTCGACTTTTGCTATGGGAAAGTCCAAATAACGTTCAGTAAACATCAAAATAAAAAAAATTGCAATGTTTAAAAAATGTGGAGTTTATTGTACGCTATATGTACATTTCAATGAGTAACTTTTCATCAGTAGCATTAGAACCAATAAAATATGAACGTTGGCCTTACAAGATCAAGATTCTGCAAGAAAAAAATAACTCAAAGATACCAAAGAGGCAAACAAGTTAGACCGTGGCTAACAAAACGAAACATAACAAAACGAAACGAAGCGAAATACAAATAAAACAACACACTGAAAAGTAAATCTAAACTATATAAGACCTTTGAAAACAAAGTTGAGTTCAGGTGCTACGGGAGGATAAGCTACTCCTGGTCCATTATTTAAGCTCCGCCTGTTATTCTGTTGTGATAGTAACAGTGAAATTGACTCAATAGTTTAGAAAGGGTTGCTTTTACAAACTATGTGTAGGTAATAATTTTTAGACGCACTATTAAAACAAAATTAACAGAAAAATCTGAACCATACAGATTTAAGCTTTTTCAAAAGTAAAATTGACAAAAAGTCTGACAGACAAATTAATGCCGTCGAATAAACTTCATTATCCCCTCTATCGTTTTTTTTACGGAAGCCCTGGAGTTCCACGCTAAAAAATAATTATAACTTGTGCGCACAAGTTACTATCTCATGTGCACAGGTTACTAACTTGTACGCACAAATTACAAAACTTGTGCGCACAAGTTTACATCTCGTGCGCTCAAGTTACAAAACTTGTGCGCGCAAGTTACTATCTTGTGCGCACAAGTTAAACATCTTGTGCGCACAAGTTATTTAC
>JARWCS010086807.1:0-24221 GCA_034783895.1 Geukensia demissa | reverse complement strand
TTATTGTTTATGGCGATTTTGTGGTTTTTAGTTAAATCTCCTTATTGTTCGCTGGATTTCTTATTGTTCGCTGGCTTGCTTCAAGCTATATTCTAAGTCGGCATGATAGGGCAATGGTCTGAGCATCCCTAGGGGCTTTCCCACCCCCCTTATTCTGAAAATTAGAAATTTATACACGAAAAACTGTTCAGATCCCCACCACTTGACCATAGATGTTCTCAATCTGCATGGAAAGACATGATCCATATCCATCCCCAGGGGTCAGCCCAACCCTCATTTTGAAAATTAGAAGTTATATCATAATATTCACATTCACATACTATTAAACACCAGAGTAGCGCGGGGATATACAGCGTGGCTGCTTTGATTAGTTTTACTATGAATCTGCATTCGGGGTGTATCAAGGCTCTGTGTAAGCGCAGCGTAGACAATAAAAAGTCGCTATATAAGCGGGGATTTTTTTGACAAATTAAAGAAAAGATTGTCATAAAATTTTCAATTAAGAGGAACCTACGTCGGGTTTGCTACTCTGATAAATTCGTATTCGAAAATTTAACTGGTCAAGCGCAAAGAAGTACGTTTTGCCATTTTTACAAAAATTTGGGGAAATTGTCCCAACCTCTTTTGGCATTTTGCGTGTACATATTTTCGCGGAAAAATTAAGACCGCGAAGATCGCGAAAATTAACACACCGCGAATATTACTACTTTTACAGTACATGGCAGAACTTGATATTTTTCTAAAGTCGTGGCAAGTTTCGTTTGGTGTATTTTTCATGCATATTCAGGACGAAAGCTTATTAATGGATGATGATGAATGAACCTCTACTTTGTACCGGACCGAAAGCAGCAGAATACCAGTTTTAATGTTTTTGGTTTGACCCGACCAGGAATCGAAGCCACGACCATCCGCACTCGAGGCCAGCACGATAACCGTTACACTACCAAAGCTGAAGTATCAGTTTTCGCATTTATTTATTTGAATTTTTAAGTCGTGAATTCAAGAAGTCCTATTAACGAAATATCTGTTGTTAAAAAGAACAAAAAAAAAAAAACTTGTGACACCGAAAATGGACCAACTGATACATGAGATTTACAACAAACTGAATTTCCTTATCATTTACACTTTAACCTTCACTCTCCAAAATAAAAATATGATTGCATCCGCTTATCTTAGGCACCAACCATTCGAATTTTGGGGGATGATTCCTAGGATTCGCGAGTCAGCTAGATTATCAGATATCTTTTTTCGCGAAGGTACATATTTCTAATGCAATCTATACAAGAAAATTTTGTCGAGCCAGATTATTTTTTCCAAGGCTCATCTCAAACAGAATATTTTCAGGGCTAAAATATTTACTAGAAGTATGGCTTTTCCACCTAAAATGAAATGGTTCGTGACTTATTTTGTTGACAATGTGGCTATTCTCGAGACGGCCATCGGAGTTGTTTTGTCTCCTTTGATACTTATAGCAACAATTTTGCGTCAATTATTCTTATAGCAACAATGTTGGGTCAATAATCATTTCGACTTCTGGACACTAGACAAATCTAAAGGCTTACACTATATCCAAAGAACACGTTCCTGAGGTGATATGGAACACATTCTCGTTTGGGGTTGACTGATTATCGGAAGCCAGACCATAGACGTGTTTAGAAGATGCCACACCTCGACATGCATACACGTAGACGTAAGACCTCTAATGTTCTGTTCGAAATATCGACAACTTTTAAAGTTTTTTTTATTTTTTTTTTTTTATTTTTTTTTTTTTTTTTTTGTAATATTTCGCACATGATTATTTTAATAAACATGTGCGAAATATTATGTGTTGTGTTGGATTAACAAATACCTCTGATGCAGTTGATTGACAGCAGAGGTAGGGGTGTTATCCTAAATAGAATTTTAAGGAAAAAATAAAACGAAGACAAAATACACGAATTTATATACGTTTTTCAAGGGTGAACCGCGGTGCTAGTAAAAATCCGTCAGGGACCTTTCTTTGGGTTTGGGAATAGATAGTAAACACTAACATACCATAACATGGACTTTTGTATTAAAAAAGGCCGGGTCCAGTTTTCGCGCTCTATGAAATTAAAGGAAAGTCTTTACATCTATGGACACAAGCCCTCTTTTTCGATTTTTATAAAACTCTTTAATTTTTCAATTTTTATACTCAATTCATAAAAAGGGGGTGTTTTCCAGTTTCCGTGCACTAACTAAAAAACGCTTTCCGCAATTTTCACGAAATTACAGAAAAGTCTTTAAATCCACGGACATACATCCCTTTCGATTTTCATAAAATTGTCATTCACATTTCCGAATTTTTACACTTTGATTTTTTTGTATTAAAAAGGGGGTTCCAGTTTTCGTGCTCTAGTTAGAAAACGACGATTTTGACAGTCTTGAAATTATTGGAAAGTCTCTATCTCCATGGACGCAACCTCACTTTCAGTGGATTTTCATATATTCTTCTAAAATGGTTTTTACTAGAATTTCTAAAACAATCTGAATTGTCCGTATAGCATTTGGAATTTATGTTGTTTTACTTGTTTCCGGTGCAGACGAATTCACGTAAAAATCTTTTTCAAATAAGGTAATTGTTCAGTTTGAGGTTGTACATTGTTAAAAAAGGAATTATTAAGCCATTTCCTATCCGATTTTGATAAAATCTACATTGCTAAACACAGAATTATCATGCGTTTGTTGTTTATTTGGATATAAATAATGCAAATCAGAAAGTTGATATTTTGACGCCACCTGAAAAAAAAAAATTGTGACGTCAGAATTTTCTTTCTGTTTTGTTGAAATCGATATGGTGTTCTTCACAAACTTATACCCTAATAAACAACAAATCAAAAATTCTGCGCTCAGTTGTGTAAATTTGATAGAAATGAGATGAGAAATACGTTATGGACATGTATTTTTCATTTGTGGCGAACCATTATCTAATTTATATTTATCTATAAAGGAGTTGGGCCGTAATGTCCTATATTTGGCCGAAATTTTGGAATTGTGACACAGTCGTGAAATGCTGTTTAATAACCGTTTTTTAAACTATTTAATACTTATTATATATTTTTCGTCATCTCGAAAAAAAGACAGTCTATATTTGAATATTTCAACAAGAATGTTAACATTTTTTGTAAAAATTTTAAATTGGAGGTGTTTTGTTCAAAGTAGATATGATCGCACCAAAACATCACGAAGATATTTTAACCTAACATTTACAGGTCTTGATAGATCTTTATTGTGCAAAGTTTAATTGTGATGATTTTGTGCGATCTAAGTAATCTATATTAAAATTGACAAAATTGTATCAAATGTTGTATCAAATAAAGTAATTTCTTAGTATTTTCATAGTCAAGTGCAACTTTCATGTGCCATGTGACCTTTGTAGAACCAATTAAACTAAACATTCTGTTGGATTTTCTTTTTAAAAACATAATTCATTACTTAAAATATAAAATAAAAGATATAACCACTTTTCAGTTTTTAGGCAAATTCTTGGGTCAAAAATATGCCTTAACGACCCTCGTCCTTTAGATGTTTGAAAGTTTTCCCCTTAGTAAAATCCTTGCTTTGCACCTCAGAATTAACTGACGGCATCATTGGTCTACGTAAGAATCAAGCAAATCCTTCATTAAGTGGAACATCAAAAATTTTTGCTTACTGTGTAGTCTTTGCGTGTAGACATAGTCTTCATTTAATCATTAAATCACAATAAAAATATGAAAGTCGAAATCAACTACGTAGGTAATGAAAATTTCAAGGGTATGGGATTGTCTAAAGATCTCCATACCATTAGAAACATATTAACTTACTATCTTTTACCATTGCAAACGGTTTTCCCTTGACATTTGCATTTTCAATGGAAAAGGACATTTTTACCCTTAAATATTTCATTTATTTTGCTTTTAAGTTCCATTTCTTACTTTCAAATCAAAATTTAAGTCACTTTTTATATTTATTTTATTTTGATATACATTGCAATTGGTCAAATTGAATTTTATAATATAGAAATAGGAATTGTGGTATAATTTTCTATGGGAAAGTCATCCAAAAAGTATAAATTACAAACATCTTCAGGTTACTGTAATTCTTTCAGAAATGGAAAATGATTCACACCGTAAGCAAGCTGTCAATAGCCCTCAAACAAAATGGAATTAATGTGATGACACTCAAATTAAACAAAAATCGGCAAATTAAGTTTGGAAATGTTACCCCTACCCCAAAAAGAAAGTTCCCAGGAGTATTTAAAAAGGAGTAGAATTTTCATAAATTTTGGGGGTGGACATTTAAGGATACAAAATTCCCAAATGAAAAACTGTATCTGAAGTTTACAGTGCATCAACCTATCGGCAATCAATTCTGACTGTTGCGTTACATCTCACAAAACTCTATATCCACACTAGATGAGGCGGGAAATTTTTAGCAGTTGCCCTCAATTTTGAAAAAAACCCACAAATTACGTTTCGCCGCGATATGTGACCAACTTGTTTAAATCAACACCGGAGCAAATGATCCCACTCCTGTTTTGAAAGGGAGTTTGTGGATTCCAAGCTTTTGTTCCTTTTGTTTGCGTTTTTTCTTTTGTTTGTTTTGGATTTGTCTTGTCTCTTTGGACTATGCACTTTTGGTCTCTCGCATGGGTATTCTACACTGGACCTATGTGTCAGTTTAGAATTTATCAAAATAGAAAGGCACCATTGCAGTTTCGTTGTAGAAGTTATATTGTTAGTTTTTTGTGCTAGAATTAACTTGGGGCACACTTTTTTGTTTTTTCTTTTACTGGCCAAAATCTTAATTTTTTAGTTTAGTATAAACAAAGTTTGATTTCATCGCCTTGTTTTATGTACATTTGTAGTGTATCGTTAGCCTTTCACCTATATGGACAAATGTCATTTTTTTTACATCAGTCAAAACTTGAGATATGAATATAAAAGCACCCATGAAATGGAAAATGTTTGTGGGGATTATTCCGGGGTAGGGGGACAAGGTAGACCCACCTAGCCCATGTCTTCCTTGTCTTTCAGTTGCAGTTGATATGTTTTCAACATTTTTGGAAGAAAAACATCCTTTTTGTCTACAATAAAAATAGATATACCAACAAGAAGGTATAGCGTTAAAAATCAATCAACTTCAGTACAGGTCACGGAAATTTTAGTAGTACCCAGTCAAGACAAGACAAGGTAGTGTTTTATTCAACATCAGACACAAGGGTGTACAAGAGGACATGAAGCGATAATTTGGTATATATTTATTGCGAATATTTATTATTTCTTGTTTTTGACAAATGAAAAGATAATAAAATTCATCCCAAGCCCGTTGTTACAAAGCTGTCTTTTTCTTAGATTTTTGTATCCCAGCCCATCTACCTGTTTCTATTGGAATTTTCTAATTTGAGCATATGAGTTTTGATATATTAGACCTATCACATTCGCTAAGTTTGATCAGATAATTTACTAAACAGAACTCTTTTTGTAACAAGAGTAGTAGTTATCCTTTGAAGAGTTAAACCTAAGAGCTAAACCAATTTTGAATGAACGGATCATTAAACTGTCTTGAAATCAAAATTTTCAGTATAAGTATGTCTATTGGTATTTGATCTTCCCATACAAAACTTTTTTTAATAACCCACAATTATCTAATATCTATTTGATATACGAAGTCCACTTATTTTTTTATTTTATTTGGCGTTTATTGGGAATGTAACTTTTAAATAGCATTACTTTATACATAACTGGCGATAATTTATTACTATCTGTTAGTAAACTATTTCAAAATAAAATCATTTTACGTTTAATGACGGTTTCCAAAGCTAGGGAACCTCCCCAGTAAAAATGTAGTTGGTGTACCTGTACTTACTTTCACGATATTTTTGCAAAATTGAAGGTGAATTTTTTTCAGCACTATCTTTATTTTCAAACCTCCAATTCTCTGAACCGTAGAGTAAAACGGGACTAACTAGCGAGTCAAACAATTTTAGTTGCAAATCGACGGGGATACTTATATTCTTATAATTAAGTGCTAGACCAAGAAGTTTTTTCCTTGCGTTACAAAAGCTACCGTTGTATTTAAAACGTAATCCAAGATAGCAGTATGAATCAACGATTCCAATGTCTTCTCCGTGTATATTTCTAAATTATAGTTATTTTTTTGTTTTTCTTCTACTAAAGATCATAACTTAAGTATTAAATGTATTGATTTTAATTTTCCAAGGCTCGCAGTATTTTTCAAAACATTTTAGGGATTTCTGCAGTCCCTTGACTGTTTCGGACAATAATGCCGTTTCGTCGGCGTATAGTATAATAAACAGCTTTATATACATTATCAACCATTCTTGACAGAATTTATAAATATTACCAAGAAATTCTACGTTGTTTTACATGAAACATTTTTCTAAATCATTAAGAAATAATGAAAATAAGAAGGGTGACAAATTTCCCCATTGTTTACTCCTGTATGAGATATAAAAAACTGGGGAAAATCACCACCTTTCTTGACACACATTTATACATGTTATGGATGACGGTAAATATTTTAGTTGTCAGAGGGTAAGTATACCGCATCAAAAAGAACATCTGAATGAATTGGATGAAACAAATTTGAAATTTGAAACCAAAAAACAAACTGGCTCTCCGTTACATGAAAATTCAATTTGCTGTTTAAGTTTTTGTTATAGATAATTATTAGATCACCTGATGCTTTTTTGTAATATATAAAAAAATTCTGGCAGGATTAATTCATCCACTTTTCTGAACTTAGTTTCAACAAAGATACATATGTCACGTTCATACAAAATATTCAAAATATTAATGAAGTCAGGAGACAATAACTATTTTCAGTCCACAAACATTAAAAAACAGAATCTTAAATTGTCACCATATACATTTTTTACACTATCTGCATTTTCATCAGTCTATGTTTTCTCCTCGGTTTGTCCTCCTGCACCTCCACCCCCTAAATGTTAGGCAATGCCTGTCCATTTACAAGTGGCTGACGAGTAGATGGTCGTTGTCGCTGTCTTTTACTGGGTGGGGTATTACCGGATGGAGATCCTTTCGATGTGGTTTGTTGGCGTGTTGTCGCCAGATGATCACTTACGACAGCGCCATCATCAGTAGTATCAGCAATATAGAGCAGTATAGAGCTCATTTATCGCGTACCAACGTTACTTGTATATTTTGTTGTTTTGCCCTTTTCATTATGGGATAGAGCTATTTTCGTATTTGTTCAATTTCAGGGTGTTCTCTGATTCCATAAGGTTTCCCACTGAGTCTAGAAGCATTGTTCAAAGCGTACGGCAGATCTCTGTGATAGAGGAATCTTGCGACGATCGGTGCGGTGCAATCCTGTTGTCAACCATAGTTTTAAAACATGAACATTTCCAAATTCGATCTTATAATCGATTCCTAATTTGTGAGGCAAAAAACCCGCAGAAGCTTTTCAGTGTCCTCATTTAGAACTCTATGCAATTCGGTAAAAATAAGATTGTTTTTCATAGTCGGAGAGGAAAATTGGAATTTATTTTATTTTCGTCTCGTTAAAGCATTAAAACCTTCAAACGGCTCTAAAATGTTAAGATATCCTTGTACAATAGTTAAATTTTTGCTTTAACGTTGTTTAATTGCTTTCTTGGCCTATCAAACGAATCAAATTAAAGCGATTTATGCAAACCACTGAGCTGTCTCAACAGTTTATATCCAACAATACCACCGAATATATCGCGGAGCAAAAATAGAGGTTAAAAAACAATTTTAGATCTTGTCGTCCGTTAAATTAGCTGTTATGACATAACGACGACAAATCAGGGGTTTCTACTCTTTAATATTATTGTGCAATCTAAAAATTCCATCATTCCAGCCATCCAGGCACTATTAATTTTTACCAAACAACTAATAAGTACCGACCTGTTCTATTGAAGTAACTCCCTCCATTAGACTTTCCTCTTGGATTACAGGTTATGCTACCAATCATATGTAGTGTCCGAGTGCAACATATTACCTTGAGATTATTTTGTTATTTATGTAACATATATTGACACCTTTTGTACCTCCCTCAGTGAAGCGGTCATTATGTAATATTGAATATGGTCGTCTGTGCGTCTTCGTGTCCGTCGCCGCATGTAACATTTCTAGAATCTAAACGCTCTGTGCATCGAAGCGAATTTGTGCACCAAGGATAGAGATTTTTCACTGGTGTCTGTATGGGGGTGATTGAAGAGGCACGCCCAGATAACATTCATGTGCAAAGTAACATGATATTACTAGTGTTTTAAATATCTTTTATATTAATTCCTATTGCAGAAATAAGACGAACCAAGATGTCAACAAAATGGTTGCTGTTGGGAATACACTGTTTATCAGTCGTGATGGGGTGTAATGTCTGCCCGCCTTGTGATTGTGAATTAGTCCAAATATCTCGAAGACAACAATGCAGTGCCAACTGCTCAAATCGTAGTCTAACATCCATTCCGGATACTATACCATTAGAAGTTGAAATAATGGACTTGTCTTACAATCTACTGGATAGTGAAGATTTAAAGCAGTTGAACAAATACACGGATTATTTGGTAAAACTGAAGCTTTCACACAACAATTTGAACTACATTCCACCAAATTCTTTGTCGACGGCATCTATTCTCCAAGAATTAAGCCTTGTTAAAAATACTTTAGACTTTGTCAATAGCACATCTTTCGGATATCTAAAACAATTGAGGAAACTTACCGGATTGCATGCTTATGTATTTGATGACTTGACGTTTGAGAATTTAAATGGTTTGGATGATTTGACTATCATATTTGAAGCCAGGGATATCAGTGAAAATATTTTTACAAACTTAAAACTCAAGACATTGAAAATTGAGTTAAAGTCTGCAACGAAAATACCGAAAAATATTTTTAGTTTTGGAGTCGACACTCTACTGGAATTATACTTAGATGTACCAAATGTAGAACACCTACACGAAGACACATTCAGCGGATTAACCATTCTCAAGTCAATTACCATTAAAACCAAAAAGATGTTAACATTACCCACATTCATTTTTCATCCAGGAGTTGAAGATGACAGAAAAATGCCAGTTAATCTTGTAAACGTTGTGATAAATGGTGTTAAATCACTTCCAAGAAATCTTTTTGACAGGCAACAAAGTCTAAAGTATTTAGCACTAAAAAACATTGAAGACCTTGTTTTATCAACTTCAGAATCACAAATTGATACATTAGACTTATCTGGAAGTTTATTATCTCATTTTGGAGCAGAACTGCTCTCTGGTTTTAAAAGTTTGCGATTTTTGAATATTAGCAGGACACGACTGGATGAACTGCAAGCTGACTCATTTGAATCACTTTCCTCGTTAACAACGTTAGATTTGTCATTTAACAATCTCAAAGAAATTCCAGACGGTTTGTTTAAAGCATCTCAGAACACACTAGTAGCCCTTAATATCAGCCACAACAGCATACAAAATATATCCAGATATACCGTTGGATCTGTTAAATCCCTAGAAAGATTAGACGCTGGATACAATATGTTGCAGTATGTTGATGAAAATGCATTTAAGGATCAGTTTATGCTTACCGAATTATTTCTAAATGACAATGAACTTGTTTACCTTTCAAGCGACTCGTTAGTTGACCAGTCGAGTTTAGTAGACATCAGTATAGCGAGAAACAAACTCAGACAACTTCCAAGCAGACTATTTAGGAACGCACGGTCTCTCAAAAGATTGGACATTTCTGGCAATGAAATAAAAACACTGCCTGCTGACTTCTTTGAAAGTGTACGCCATCTGGAATTCGTTTCTTTAGGTGAAAACCCTGTCCATTGTGACTGTTCATTAATGTTGTTGCGAGATAGTATGCGGAGGGTTAATTTAGTAGGACAATGCGTGGCACCACCCATGTTATTTGGAATTGAACTGCAAGATTTAAAATTGAATGAAAGTTGTCTTGTGACTGTTCCATCCACTTCATATGAATATTCAGAATCCTCAGTGTCAGTAACATTTGAAAACAATCTTACAAACATAGTATCAACACCATCGGACGAAGAAACAATGACGTCATCAGCCCTATATTTCACCTCATTACCACAATTGATAACAACATCATTAGTACCCGATAATCAACCTTCCACGATTGCGTCTGTACCAATTGAACAAGGAACAACGGCAATACTGGAAAAATCAATAAAAGTGACACCAATAATGTCACAAATATTGGAACAATCAATTACAGTGTCACCAACAATGTCACAAATACTAGAACGATCAATAACAGTGTCACCAACGTTGTCACAAATACTGGAACAACCAATAACAGTGTCACCAAAAATGTCACAACCAATAACAGTGTCACCAACAGAGTCACAAATACTGGAAAAACCAATAACAGTGTCACCAACATTATCACAAATACTGGAACAACCAATAACAGTGTCACCAACATTATCACAAATACTGGAACAACCAATAACAGTGTCACCAACGTTGTCACAAATACTGGAACAACCAGTAACAGTGTCACCAAAAATGTCACAACCAATAACAGTGTCACCAACATTATCACAAATACTGGAACAACCAATAACAGTGTCACCAACAGAGTCACAAATATTGGAACAACCAATAACAGTGTCACAAACAGTGCCACAAATACTAGAACAATCAATAACAGTGTCATTACCATTTGATATTCTCCCTTCAAACACAGTATCTGCATCATTTGAACAAGCAACGAATTCATCACTTTATAACATTTATTCAAATATTGTAGCTACATCAATGAAACCGTCAACAACAATGTCATTTGCACTTAATAACCTTCCTGCCAGCAACGTATCTACGTCATTTAAGCAACCAACAACAATGTCATTACCACATGATTACTTTCCTATAAACATTGAGTCTACATCATTTGAAGAAAACGTATCTTCATTGATGGAACAATCAACAACAATGTCATTTGCACTTGATAACCTTTCTGTCAGCATCGCATCTACGTCATTCAAGCAAGCAACAACAAGGTCATTACCACACGATTACCTTCCTAAAAGCATCGAGTCTACATCATTTGAAGAAACGTCAACACTTCACATTAAGTCAACAACTCCAACCTACCTGGATCCAACAGTTATTCAGACTGTCGATCGTGATAGTGACACACCTGAACAAGCAATAGGAGGAAACCAATTTTACAGTTCATTCATGGGGACGACTGCTTTCTACATTGCAGTTGGCTGTGTAGTTGCCGTATTCGGTGGAACTATCGTTGGAATTGTAATCTACCTTACACGTCGTAAAATGAGGAGCAGGGCATATGAAGTTGCAGAGGGAGAAGGTAGACTTGGAGTAGGAAGTTTGAGTAGATTTCAATTGTAAGCTAGCATAAAAGGTAAGAGTAATATTAATAAAATGTCAGCATGGCAACAAGTCTCATACAAACGCAGTGTGTGGCGTTATTGGATTTTGTATCTAATTGTTTTGTTTTGTTTTTCGAATGACTTTTTGATCATTAGGAAAAATAAAACAGAAAAATTTTAACAGTTTTTTCTTTTAAAAATCAAATTTTATTGAACCGGGGTGTAAATATAAACTAACGTCTTGAAAAGGGCATAAATGTCCAATTTTGGATAATAATCAACGAAACGTTTTTGTCTTTGGTTTTTGGAGTTGCCATTAGTCATGTTTCAAATCTAGTGCAAAAATGATAAAGCGTACCTTGAAGATCAGTCATTGCTGAAAATATACATCATCATACATTGCAATAATCAATTTGATGATTTTAAGAAAGGTTACATTGATCTTATATTTGACTCCATGGAAAACAATGACAGTGTTGCATATTCATATTTGAAGGTATTTGGTTCTAATGCTACTGATGAGAGGTTATATTACTCATTGAAATGTAAATATGTATTAAATACCGTGAAAATTCTCCATATTTATTCAACATTGGTAATTTTGTATTTTAAAGGAAAAATTGTATATAAGTGCTACTGCTACACACGTACATATCTAAAGTTTAATTAACGCCACCAACAGTATACTATTCATTCAAATGTACCAGTAAGAAATAAAGTGTTAATCAACAACCTGATGCAAGGAAATGATCACTTTACTCCCATGTCACCCTTACTTCCGGTAAACATTAGCAAAATCGTAAAAAGTGGAATTTTGACAAGATGGCCTTCATACATGACCCCAATGTTAAAGACTGAGACTCATCAGATTCAACTCTGGTGACAGGACATTCGTTGGCCTCTGTCATTTACATAAGCCACGTCCATTGGTGGCTTCTTTAGAACTGCCGAAAAATATCTTAAAAACTCAAAACTCGTGTATTATCCCTTTGGTACCTCATTTTGGCGCTATCTTTCATTGCATGTCGTTCGGCCTACCCTCCACCCCCGCGGGCTGTCTGAATAGAGGCATAGTTTGGTTTATCCACCTGCAAGTAAAACCCTGCTGAAGGGTCGTGCGTTAGTTGGGTGGGATGTATAAAGATTTGGCCGCCCCGCGAGAAGCCGGGGTAAAGAAATATTCTGGTTGGTTTCTCTGCAAAGGGTAGAACACCCTAAAGGGGTGTCCCTTGGTTGGACGGGATGTATAAATTCTCTAGTTGTCTCGGACAGAAAATTTCCGCCGTGTCCCATATTGGGAGATTGTCACGCTCTTAATGACCATTTCGTATTCTTTAAATAATGGATTGAGCCGCCTAGCAACGTTATTTGCCATTAACCGAAATCGTTTAGTTTTAGTCAAGACTAAAATAATAATGAGACGTTCCTTAGTCCGCTTTTGTTTCGGCAAAATATTTATATGCTTTTGAGAATTTTGATTTTATAATTTTTTTTCCATTATAAATTAAAAGTTGAAGTATTTACAAAAATCGACTTCTTAATGCCTAAGAAAATCAGTCTAAGTAATGTTTTTTTCAAGTTAAAAATTAGGCAGTGCTCAGTATTGTTGCATTCGAGTAGAGGCATGTACGAGTGCGCATTTTAATCTGTATTTAACTGACTTTTACTTTAATAACCACGTTTTTTATGCTGAGAAATGCACAGACATAATAAACATTTGACGTCCTATTTACGGGCATATACAGAGTCCAGTGTAGAATACCGGTATGAGATATGAGAAATCAAGAGTGCATAGTGCAAAGAGACAAGACAAAATTGAAACAAACAAAAAGAACAAAGGCTTGGATTACATAAACTCCTATACAAAACAAGAGTGGGATTAAGTGCTCATGAAGGGTAAGCATCCCATGTCGTGGAATCCTTTAACTTCAACCCGGGTTAACGTCAATCAGAGAAGTGGTCAACTTATAGTCAAACAGTTGAGATACACTGATACCATATGGATCAACCAATTCATGATGGTGACAATAGAATTTAAGGAGGGGCGATTAAAACCTTGATTTAGAATGTACAACTAATAAAGGTATAGAACCAGGAACATGGATTTTTGGCTTACTTAATTGATCAATTTTTTTTTTGCATTTTTGAATGACAAGACATAGATAACTGACGCCCCATTATGCAAACGTTTTGTCCCATTCAGTTTTCGTGTGAGAAGCAACAGTTACATTGAGATATAACTTGTAAAACCTATGTGGGGTTACCGACAAATGGCAAAAATATATTTGCCGTGTCCAATCAGAATTTTATCTACAGCATATTAACAGACACTTTCGAGTTTTAATATAGTGAATAGATTTCTATGCAAAATGTTTAAGGTGCCCATGCATGTGCTCATATCAAAAAATGAAAGTTTCGGTATAACAGAAGCAAAGGCGCTTGGGGCATAGACCCTTACCATTTCGTGGAAGTGTACAATTATGTATGGCGAGGTTAATAACAGAATCGAAAATATTGCTGGTAGTTGACCTTTTAGTGGGAGAAGTAATTTTACAGAGTTTGACAGAAGTCGTGAAAATATATGCATGTCGGAAAAAAACGTGAATTAACTTTCCGAAAATCAAAAGAAATTTTGTGTCACATCGGAGTATTTTCGTTTTTTATGCTCTCCAGTACAATAACAATGAGAACGAAAGGTGATCAAAAGTATCTGAAAAATATGCTTATTTGAAATTAAGTTACTGTACATTAGACATGGACACATGGACTACTAGTATACTCATGCAGGAAAACATAAAAATGAACAAATAAAAAATGACACAAGAACTATCCAATGATCAGACTTTAGCAAAGATTAGAGAGAAATTTATTTATAAAGTACTGCTTTAGCCTTTCAAATGAATTGTTTTATGAAAGTGAATTCTCACCAAATGTAGATTATAAATGTACATTAAAAGTTAATTGAAAGATTAAATAATCAGGATTTCTCTCAGGTCATGCCAGAACAATATCGCGTTCGTAAGATTCATGTATCTTGTTTTCTACAAGAAAATAATTATTTTCGTTGCGAATCATGATTGAAATGCCCGCATCCAATTGAAAAAGCAGAAATTAAGATATTCAGTCTTTACTTGTAAGATGTAGCATTTCTTTGAAATACATATATATCAAGTAACAGACCTCTCTAAGTCAGTAAGATTTAATGCTACAAAATTTCAATGCTTAATCCATTTTAGATTGTTCAAAAAAAAAAAATAAGATAAAGTACGATACAGACTCTATCTTAATTGCTAAAATTTCGGTAGCTTCCGTGATTTGAACAAAAAATATATAATACAAAGAGGTATAGCCACTTTACGCTATTTTTGGTTAACTGCATGGTATTACTCAATTTTGAATTTTTAGATATTTTCGGAATGTAGCTTTTAAAATACATGTATTATCTCATATCTACATGTAAAAATCCAAAAAGAATTTTCGTGCCAAGAAAAAAAATTTTTTGCCCAAAAACCTTGCTGTAAAGAGCTGTTTAAGTTATTTTCTTTCATTTTTCAAAAATGTTTGACGACGGACATTAAGAACCAAAATGGTAAAGTGCTTAAACGATGAAGAATACATGTGAAAACAATCCATAGAAATCTGATTTTGGTTGTGGATCTCCTTCATGTCGAATTTTAAGAATAAATAGCCAAATTTGGCAAATTTTGTGAAAACAGATTTTAAAAGCAAAGCACAATAAGAAATAATTTCTTCAATAGCTCTTGTCAAGCGAAATTGATGAAAATTTTTAAAAATACATACAGAAGACCAACTATTCACAAAAGTTCGGGTTTATGTGACAACTTTTTGAAAATTACCCTACTATCAAATACATCAATTTCCGATTTTTATGGGTTTTTTGGTAGTTTACACAAGGAAACACCTAAAAAACCATTTGGAAAATACAAGTAAAGTCTCTTCCCTTTCTAGAATTAAAGCTAAACTTCAAAAACTCGCAACTCGATTCGGTTTTGTACCAGCTGATAAAACACCAGCACCTGTCCTAACTTACTTATGATTCAAATTTTATACAAATGCTCACTTTCTTAAACTTCTACATGAACAATATTTATATTTACTAAAGTCGTAAGATCGTAGAGGAAAATTTACCCAACAATGAAAAATGTATAATTATTTGTAAGGTATTTCATGTTCGAATTGTTTTAATATAAGATAAAAGCGGTTATGACCCCTTTCCTTCTAAACAACCCCCATCTTCCACCAACGCTCTTTTGTTTCTCTCACTGTCCACAAACGTTATAGTACCTTTATTGTACTTTCAGTAGTTTTATGACATTTGTCTTTGAAATTAAATGACGTTCATAACCTAGCTACGATCCTGTCGTTTTAGATAATAATGAAATCAGCTCAAATATTATTTCTGTAATGAGCTACCTATTAGACTACAGAGTTTCTTTTCTGGTCCCGGCTTCTTAGCTTTGCAAGAATTTAATTAATCATTATGCATTTTCCTGACTGACAGGGTCATCCTGTTTGAAATAAAAATTAACAATATTATAAATTCACTAAAAGAACTGAGCTATCGAATCTGCCAACTGAGCATTACTTTAAAAACACGCAGTGTGTTCGGTGCTTTGTTATATTTCATAAAAAAATCATAAACAAGCCATCAAATTTATGATCAAGAAGGCGTCATATCCGCAATAGTGCACGATTTGAACAGGTGGATCTCATGAATATTTAAAAGGGATAAATTTTGTGAGCTTAACAGCCTATTCAGGCGTATAACAGATTGAATTGTAAATGTGCTAGCATGCATTACAAACAGTTTGTGATTTAATAAGATAATAAAAGCAGCCACCATCTTAAGTTCTATAATATTTTTTGTTCATCATTTAATATTGTTTTTGATCTCAGTCGAAATGCGCATTTCATCTAATAACAAAAGATAATTACATCTAATATAAAAAGATACATGTGAATAGGAAATGTGAGGCTTTATGTTATGGAACTACCGACGTCTCCTAAACTCACCTCGTTAAGCAGCATTGTCCCTATCAATTACTGTCAATATAGAAAAAGAAAATGTGGTATGATTGTTTATGAGACAGCAATCAAAACGTGTAAATCTCAAACTTCTACATGTTGCTCTAAGGTCTTAGTAATGAACACACGTCCATACCATATTGCAAACTGAAAACGGCCCAAAAAATAAGAATTGATGATATTCAAAACTAACAACTAACGGCCAAATAAGTAAACAATGCAAAACAAGCAACATTTAAACATTGGAGATGTGGCATGACTGTCCATGAGACAGCCACCCTCCAAGTGACAGCGCAAATGAAACTTCTACAGGCATCTTTACAGTCTTCAATAATGAACCGGAGTTAATACCATAACGGAAGCTGTAAAAGGCCCCAAAATATAAATGTGAAACTATTCATAAAACAAGACAATCGACCTAATATAATTAACAAAATGGTGAAAGAATAACAATAAATGTTTATTTAAACCACGACATTCCTTGCTTGGGACAGGCACACAAAGTATGTGGCAGGATTAAACATGTTTGTGAATATTTAACCCTCCTCCAACTCGGGACAGTTGTGTGACAAAACGACATTAAAACCAAACTATAAAAACCAACTGTATAATATTTAACTTTTGAAGTCGATACATAGTACTCAGACAATAACAAATAAAACTAAGAGAAAACAAGATGTATCGACATCTAAAAAGTACTTGTTGTTTTTGACAGCTAGTTCAAAATCCAAACACATTTGATAACAAACCTGGTTCTCTCAAGCTACAACATCAATTAAAACACGTCCAGTTGGATCTAGTGTAAAAATATCACTAATAGTTAATTAATAATATCAAGCTTTCGTCTTATCTAGAATCATTGTGTACTCCGCAACTCAGCTATGTAATAAACCAAATACTAGTATAATTTTAAAAAAACACTACTATTAGTATTAGAAATAGATGGTCACTGTAAATTTTCCCATTCTTTCTCTTATCGAAAGTTAAATATAAGTCAAAGTCAGCATCCGAAGCATACATTGAACTTTTTATCCCTAGATACGTCATGCAAACTAATATGGTTGATGTTGGACATGTCATTAAGCTGGAATGGATTTTTAACACGTTTCCTAACCGAGTCGTTCATGTCTTAAATAAAGGTTAAAGTCAGCTTCTGTAGCATGCATTGCAGTTTTTATCACTAGGTTTTTTGGTTAGCAACTAGTGCGCGTCAGTGGAAAAACTCGGAAGCCGGTTAGGGCCACTTAAAAATTATACTGTGTCGTAATTTCGACATACTTTGTCGAAATTATGACATCATATGTCGAAATCCTACCCATTTACCGAAAATTTTTACCGTCATGGTACTCATAAACACACGATTATTATTCATGGGCGTACGAGGAGGCAATTTTGGCAAAAGGAAAAAGAATCATTTATAGGATTAAACATATTTTTCACTTGCATTGGACCTTTATATGATTAAAAATGAAAGTTATTTGCACCCCCACTTACCCACCAATTGAAAAATAGTATTACTTTTAGAAAAAACTTTGACACGCCCGTGTTAATATTTGGTTAAACTACTACTAAGTTAAGTAGATCTGAAGAATCATACAGATGTGAAAAGTCTTTGTAAACTCACAACCAAAAATTAGTACAACACCCAGACTGATTTTAGTCGCTTGTACGTAAAATAAAGTGGCTAACTCATACATGTACGCCGCATTAAGATACATATACATATGAACATTTGCATATTTTACCCAAAACGTTAACATCTTTTGGTGTAGCACAACACGGCGGCAGATTTACCATTCACAAGAGCTAAAAAAACTGAACTGATTCATTCTGTACTAACGTCTACAAAACTTTGTACCAAACTGCCATTACTAGTATAGTTTTATCACTTTCTGCAATTAAAGGCCTACATATACAATATTTTATATTTACTTCAGTAGTTGAGGGAGAATTACCTAAACAATGAAGAATAAATATTTATAAGGTAGTTTATGTTTGACTGATTTTTGTATTAGTTGTGTCCTCCTTCATCCAAACAGCCCCATCTTCCACCAACGCTTCTGTGTTTCTTACACTGTCCACACCCTGTTTCAGAAACTTTTATTATAATTTTAATTGAAAGAATAATTGAATAATTAATGTAATTGGCAACGATCCTACAGTTTTGAATCTTCAGGATATATAATGATGAAATCAGCTCTTATATTTTTCTATTTACTGAAATGTGCTACATATAACCCTCTAGAAGTTTTACTTTGGCCCCGGCGTCTATAAGCTTTGCCAGATTTTTTTATTAATCACATTTTGCTTTTTCGTGACTGTCAGGGTCATCGTGTTTGAAATGAAATTAAAAATATTTTAACTTCAATAAATCATCGAATTTGTCAACAGGATATTACTTTTAAAGAGTAGTTTTTGTATGCTTTGCAACAATTGAAAAAAATCACATTTTTATCGTTGTAACAAATTCTTCAATTTCCCATAGGACCCTAGTACAAGGTACGATTTCGAAAAAATCCAAATACACCAGCTTTTTAGTTCAATCTATATATGGTTTACTGAGTCTTTCGCTTTTAACCAGTTCCTGTAGCTGGGTTTATTTTCATACATAAGCACATACATGATATATTAAACAATTCTACATGCAGCTAAACATTGATATTTAGCAACGGTTTATCATACGTTTAAAAATTGCCATGTTATGGGAAAACTTGGATGAAAAGTGCGTTAAGTACATGTAATTGGCGAAAAGGCACACCTGAGTGTCTAACCGTACATTCTGAAATTGGAAAAGGTTATTTGTAGATGTTGAAAGCGCACCACACATTGTATTGTGGTGATATATCTATACTCCAAACATACAAGGCCAATATGAAAAGGTAAAATTTGTTTGGCTAAAGATAGGCTAAATTGTCAACAAATGCAACAATGTCACGTTGAGAGCACAAGTTCATATGCGGGTCCTGGTAATCTTATTGCATACCAGATGCCAAATGGAAAGATGTTTTTAAAACCTAGAACTATAGTGAATTGATCTTGAGGCCATGAGTAAAAGTTGTGTGTTTCTCAGGACATTATGGCCCGAAATATATATCGTTTTGTGAAGATTCTTCAACACACCCAACAGCATCCATCATATAAAAAAGACAACTTTTCATACATTAAACTAACACAAGATGATGTTATGGTCAAAGTCAAATGGCCTTCATAATGTTGAAAATGCGACACATTATCTCGTAGTAGTATGCCAACTGTCAAAAAATCATGATCCATTTGGTAATTAAGTTAAAATTGGTAGGCCAAAATTTTGACTAATTCTCACAATGACTAATTATAAAATTATAATTTGAACTTCGGATCAAATGACAATATAATGTACTACCAGTCACAATGATACGCGACAAATGGCCATGGTCTTATGATGATTCAATCACAACCTTCAAATCCATTTGATTATTCATATCCTAACGTCGATTTACAACCCGGAATTACATTTTTTTGTTGACATTCTCACACTATAACACTTATTATCTGGAATTCTGTTATATTTAGATACATTTTCCATTTTTGTCCTCAACATCTTTCATTCCTGCTTGTAACATAATTCATCACATAAGTTAAATAATCAATAAAGTACAATCATTTATTTATCAAGTTGATTGGCCGTAGAACAGCTTCTACTTCTTTTACATAAGGGTCATCATTTTTCTTGTTAGCCTCCAGCCTGTAAAATATTGAAATGTATTTGTTATAAGTTATTATTTCAAACATACGAAATATTATGACAGTGGTGCATGTTCATTTAAGTCAATATTTTGTGAATTATTGATGCTAGGCTGGTATCCGCCGAACTTTACATTTTCAACCAATTTAAACAAAATGAATTCGAGTTTTCTGCTTTCCGATGTTGAGGTCTATACTAATACAAACAGTGATGGCCAAAATTGTAAATCAAGATTTTATCGACCAATTAATGGATCATAGTGCAAATAAAGACTATATTACCATTTTTCGAATAGTGCAATTAAGATTATATAATTCTTTTTGTGGTCTTCCTGAGATGAGCTCGCATTGCAAAATTCATAACCTCTAAAACAGTAGGAAAACATTTATTACATGGGGTAAGAAAACCTAAGTATTTCGATAAATCTAATGGATTAGTCATACCAATTTTCTGCTGCCATTAATATCCACTTTCTTCCTACTATCATCTCTACTTCAGTTGTTGCGTTTATTAAACTCCTCAGTGCTTCGCTGTATGAGGCTTTTCTGTCTCTGGCTTCAACGAATATCTTAAATAAATTAACGGATATAAATAACAAATAAATTATTGGCAACATTTCGCGTTGGGAGATTCTAGCTATTATGTTCAAAACAATTTTGGTTCTGATTCTAAAACATGTTATATGCATTTGGCTTGCCAATGTAAATTCCACAGCTTACCCTATGAAAGTTATTTCAGGCTAAAATCCGTACTATCATCCGATTGTTTATAACAATGTCATAAGCATGATAATATAAAGTATATACAGCCGCTTGTTGAGTTTTGGTTAATAATAGATCATTTTTTTTATTTTTCAGGTTAAAGTGGTTTAACTGTGTTAATAGTATGGACAAATATGCACAATTTGAAAACTTCGTCCAGTTAGCTGATAAGTGAAGGACCAATGTACTCATGTATTTTATGCTAAACTATTTAGTTCCTTGGTGACGACATTTACATTAAATGACAAAAGAGAGAAACAAACAAATGAACTAATACAGAAAAGGATATGAGATATGATTGTCAGACATGAAACAGGCATCCAAATAACAAAAATGTATATGTTGCCTTAGGCCTTCAATAATGGACAAATATCCACACCATTAGGCTACCTGTATAACATCACAAAATAAAATGGGCTGATTTTCTAAAAAGGAACGTTTCAACTATTGGCAAAATAAGTATGCTGTGTAAAACAAATAGTTGCTTAAACATAAAAACAACTACATCCACTAAATTACAGGTTCCTGGCATGGTACAGGCACATACAGTATTTAGCAGGATTAAACAAACTTTTTGAGTACTCAACCTTTCAGTTGTGTGACAAGACGACATAAAACAAACTTTAAAAATCAACCTCACAATATTTAACTTTACAAATAAAACAAGAGACAACAAGATGTACCGAACTGGAAAATGTACTTTGACAGCTAGTTCAAAATCGAAACACAGTTGATAATAAACCTGCTTTTCTTAAGGTTAGATTTAACTGTCCCAGTGAGAGCATTAATTTTCTGCGGAGGACAATTATAAGTTTCAAGCCCCCAATCAAAACGCGTCCGACTGAATTTAATGTAAAAATATCATTTAAAGCCAAAGAAAATTAAATTATTTTAGAATTATTGAGCAAAATGATTACCTTTATATTGGTATTCGAAAAACTGATGAGTCCCAACGTGTTGTGTTTAAGTTAACGAGCTAAATTCCCCACATTTCCATAAAAGTTGGGGTCTGATATCCAGTTTTTTATCGATTTTCTACAGGTGCTACTAAACTTTAAATTTATATATATGACAGATTTCCGTAAATGTTTAAACTAATTTATGGTAAGGAAATCTGTTACATTTGCTGGTAATACAAAGATAACGTTTATCGAAATCTACAACATCGCTGCATACACGGGCAAAACGGAAAAGGTGAGATATACATACACCGTAAGAAGCAACCAAAAGAAAGGGAACATTTACAATAGGGTACGAGAAATTGTTTGTGTTATGTTTATTTTAGTTTCGATTTTACTTCAACGAAAACAAACATTTATATCAAGAAAAGGAAAACTGCTCTTGTCCTGATAGCCTTTATTTAAAGTAAGTTCTCTAGGGAAAATTGTATTTTCGTATTTGGAAAAGTCCGTTTTAATAACTGCACATATTTCATCACAAACCTGTCGTTGTTTGCTTTCAAAAATTATGGTATGAGGATGCACATTTCGATGTTTTCAAATGTATAAATTTGCATTGAAGGTTAAACAATAACAGTCAATCAACTAAATATATCGGAAAGAAAACGTTTTTTTTTTTAGATTCATAGCTATTTACTGATTACGTCATGTGATCAGTTCTGATCGACAAAGGTATAACAAAACATTTATAGACTGGATCCTCGGACATCGGCTGTTTTGTTTGACCCTCTGACTGAACTGTTGCCCCTAGCCTACGGCTTCGAGCAACAGCTCAGTCTTCTCGTCAAACAAAACAGCTGTTGTCCTCGGACCCAGTCAAAAACTGTATACTGTTTTTCTTTTATTGCAACGCGGTTCTGTTTGCATGCCTTGATCGACTTTGCTAATTTTTTTTACAGCAAAACATATTATTTTAACAGTGAATGCATTTTTATTTCTTTTCTTAATATTTACCACAAGTAGTTTGTGTTCATCTGTAGCTAGCATTTTATCTTCCAATATTCTCTGTGCATCTATCCTTGACATTCCTAAAGCTACAGCGACTTCAAAGTTCGGATTTTCAATTGATTGTGCTAACAAAACCAAGAAGGAATCAGACATTGGCGATGGATAATCTAAAAAAACAAATTAAAAACAAACATTTGTCTTTTATTTTGTACAGGACGTTAACTAATTGTCAAATTAGTTAAACTTCTTGATGTTGATGTTTTTAAAATGTATTTTTGTCAGTTTTGAAAAATGTTTTTCGTATATATATTAATGAAATAATTGTTTTATTTATCTTGTAACAAGAAAATTAAATGTTATGTTTAAATACCAACCTCCTGGGTTATATATATTGGAATCAGTAAATGCTTTGTTTACCCATCGCCAAAATTTCATTTTCTTGTTCTCATCTTTTTCGAACCTATAAAATATATTTTATGAAATAATGGAAGAGAGCTGTACCAAGAATATTAGTCGAAGTTAAAGCACCAGATCAAATAATCGTATCCTCGCTTTTTTAGTTAATAATCGTATCCTCGCTTTTTTAGTTAATTTCTGGTGGGATACGGATTAACCGCTATTACTTGTAATATAGCCATATATATGGGGATTGAGGCACCCCAGCACACTCCCAGCACTTTGTCATGAAATCGCATCAATATGGCTCTATCAAAAAGGCAGGATTTGAACGGCAAAAGAATAATTATTTAGTATTTCAACAAATAACTATGTGCGAAAGGTGTCTTTTTTAATTCTCAAAACCAAAGCACTTTAGATATATATTTAAAATAAAGAAAAAATAAGTCAGGAAACATCCACAAAATTGAAATTAATTATATTGTTTTACTTATATGTAAATGTTGAACGATTATGAAAAATTGGGTAATCAAAATTTGGTTTAATCAAGCTAAGTAAAATACTGCCAAAGTGTTTATTTCGTATCACATAGTAGAGTGCAAGACTCTACCAACCTAATTTTCTACATAATGACAAAAGACATCAAAAGAGAAAAGGATAGTAGCCATATGTGCTTATTGATTTCAAACTCAAAAACTGCCTAAAAATCATTCCCTTTTATGAATTTTTACGATACTACACCCGATATGGATTTTCATGGTATTTGCTTAAGCTAATTCTTCTTTTCTTTATCTACCTCCTTTTTAAAAGTACATCACCCCGAGTAACTACAAGTTATAATATATAATCATTGGGTTTTGTGAAAAAAAAGTCTCCTGTATTTAATGGTTTCTATATATTTAAATGAAAAAACCTCATTTTGTGTGTCGCTTCAGGATTAATTAACCTGTGTCCTATAGGTACCATGCATAGTCACATCTGTCATCCTCGCTTATGATTATTTCGTTTGGGTTACTTTGGGAG
>JARWCS010086806.1:0-34400 GCA_034783895.1 Geukensia demissa | reverse complement strand
TGATGACTGGAAAAAAAATTGCTAAGATATGCTATGATAATAATTTTGGAAAATTGCAAGTAAAAATTAAAGGTCACCTTTAATTTGACATGACAATCTCAGTGGTGTAAAAGTTAGCATGCAGGCCTGAAATACAGAAGATTATGGGTCTGATACCTGGCCAGGTTAAACCAAAGACATTAGAAATGGGTATTTGCAGTTTTTTCACTAAGCACACAGCATATGATTTAGGAGTCAGAGCAAAAACTGGCAGACCTAGAGTCTGGGTAAAGTGGCATGTTTTCCTGCAGACTGTTGCTTTTGTGAGCTTTATTATCTGGCTCAGTGTGTCAGTCTATAACAACACAGAGTTATTCATCATCACTCATTTATATGCTCTTGTCCCTATATTGCTTGAATTATTTGCTGCTAGACTTTAAGAAACTTTTAGTCAATCACTCAGTTAATTTAATTTGACATTTACAGTGAGCATATAAAATGAAAATGCTTTTAACTTTCAAATGGTTTAAGAGCCAAAACATAAATTTTATTATTTCGACTTGTTGCATTCATAAAAATGGAAAGAAAATAAAGTCAGCAAAAATGTAAAAGATGAGAAAATCATTTGATACATGTTGCAAGATTCAACCATTAAATGATCCTGCTGATAATTAAGAAATTGGGACCCATATATGGAAGATGTCTATGGGCGTGATCCTCATTTTGTTGGTTTTATTTATTAATAGGTAATGGAGTTGTTATTCCATGGCAATAAAGAGAGAACACAGGAACCAACTGCTGCAAATAAAACGTCTTCCAGGTCACATGCTGTCCTCCAAGTCATTGTTAAACAACAAAACCGAGTGCGTAACACGGTACAGGAAGTTCGAATTGGCAAACTATTTATGATAGATTTAGCTGGATCAGAGAGGGCGGCAAACACTCATAACCGAGGAAAACGAATGGTAGAGGGGGCTCATATTAATAGATCACTTCTGGCTCTTGGAAACTGTATCAATGCATTGAGTAAGTTATAGTACTAGTGAAAGTTTGTTCATGGCTTTTAGGGTTAAGAATCACAAAATTATGGTTATAATAGTTAATTATAAGTCTGAATTTTCAAACTGATATGAAATAAACAGCTGTTTTCCACTTCTATTAAGATAAACATAAAAAAATTCATATCTTTTTGGTGATATGTCAAATTGCAGACACATTTTGAACATTGGATTAATGTGAAACGCACTAAAGTAGAAACACTATAGATGTTCTATATTTCATAAGTGAGACCTGAATTAATGAACATAGATTTACGTTCGTAGGCTTTCACAGGATATTACAGTTAACATGATTCTTATGTAAGCTGGCAATTCATATTGTAGTTCTTCAATTTTCTCAAATTGATTAACATCATAATTAAATTTGTAAGAAATGTTGCTTTACCATCAAAGGCAGATTACTCTATGAGAAAACAGAAACATTTTTCATGCAGACTGGTAGCTAGCTACCATCACCTCTAACATATAAACACAGTACACATAGGATATGTAGGATACATGCTACCATCATTTAACACATATAAAACATAGGATATGTAGGAAACTAAGCTTATATTTTATCTTGAAAATAAATTTCATTTGTTGTATAAATTAGCATCATAATCTTTGGGACCAAACCAAATTTTGATGAAGAGTAAGGTTGCCGATTAACCAAGGAAATATTAACAGTTTCATGAATTAATGAAAGGGAGCTTTTGGAATTTAGTTTGTCTTTTTACATTAAAATATATATCTAAATCTAATCTAAAATTTTGATTTTTTTTTTATTGTAGGTGACAAGAATGGTCACAAGTATATAAATTTCCGTGACAGTAAGCTAACTCGACTGTTGAAGGATGCATTAGGTGGTAACTGTAAGACTGTTATGATTGCACATATTAGTCCAGCATCCACTCAGTTTGAGGAGTCCAGAAATACACTGGTCTACGCTGACAGAGCAAAACATATCAAAACAAAGGTTGGTATGGTCATGCTGAAATAGTTCATATTCAGAAAGGAACCATGTTTTGACTGCTTTAGGTTTAAATAAAATTTCAACTCACTGTTTTTAAGGCTGAAATAAAGGTTTTTTTCAGGGTTTTTATTAAAGATGGTTCTACAAAAACATATCAAATTGGTAATTGATTATATAAAACCTGAAACCTTGGAAAAGGAAAAAATGATTTTGAGATTACAACATTATTTGGTATTTTATCTGATTTCAGGAAATCAATTATTTTTAATGGATGATATGCTTTTTCTAATGAACCTCCAGCAGGTAATGTTTCAATCACAAAATTTTGGTTAACAAAATAAGTCCAAGGAAGATAACTCCAAATGTTTTTAGTAACTTTAATGAACCCATGCCATTCCCATTACAGGCATATATTACCAACAACCAGAAATGGGTCATATAAATAAAGTTTCATTTGCAATTTCAAAATGTTGGTGTAAGGATGTTTAGTGCAAAAGGAAAAGAAAGCTTATTCCAAAATATAGGGAAAGGAGTGTTTAATGTGAATATAATGTAACAAATAAACCAATGCATTTCAATCCATTTTTAGGTGAGAAGAAATGTTACAGATGTGTCTTACCATATAGCACAGTATACCAACATAATTCAGGAACTACGTGAGGAAATCCAAAGACTCAGATTAAAATTAAATGACAAGGCTACCTCCACCAGTCTACGTGCAGGGTCATCAATACAGGCTGTACAAGGTACCAGTATATATTGTCATGTGAAATGTTGATTTAAATTATAATGTTTTACTTTTTCCTTTGATTATACCCCTGAAAACAAAGTTTGATGGTATATAGGAATCATTCAGTCTGTCTGGCCATCTGTCTGTACACCTAACTTGTGAGGGCGTCTCCTCCTTAACCGTTCAAAGTATTTCAATGAAACTTTCGATGAACATTTTATACAATGTTTAGATATGCACTTAGGATGGAACTTTATCTCGGCTCATTCTAAGAACAGATAATCCATGGGGGAGTGTGGATATTTTTTGTGAGTTTTGCTCACATTATGTCTTGTTCGTGACTGCAAAAAATTCTCTATAACCATAAAGTAGCTCCTAAATCAAAAAAAATAAAATGAAAATAAACTGAATGTCCTGAGTACTGTTAACATAAAAACCAGAATATAATATCTAATAACATTTAAAATTATAATTTCTATATTTTAGCTGAAGTTTTAGAAGCCAAGAGGAATTCTGACAGGGAGGAACTCAACAAGGTTAAAGAGCAACTTTTGATATCATTTAAAGATCAGATGGAATTAAGGTACATCTCAATCATCTTCTAGCACTGAAATGAATGTCAGTGAGAGAGTTGGTCCCTCAACCACCTTTTCCCATGTTTTGCATGGCTGTCTCATAGACAATCATATTTATCTCCTTTTTCTATATTAAATGTTGGTTTGAGCTTAAATCTTTTACAAGATGGTCTGATTCAAAGATAAAAATTCCATGATATATATAGACACATCTCAATTTTTCTTTGAATGATGATACTGGAAATAAACATGTATAAATTTTATTTATTTTTATGAATGATGTTGAAAAGTGCATTGTTGTTGAAATTGACTTAACATAAAGGTGAATGCCTTCATTTTGTACTATGTTTTTGTTTCATACTCCTTTTATTTAATTAATTAACATATTTGTAATCTAGTAAAGAAAAAACATGTTTTGTGGGAGACTTTAGTCAGTCTGATTGTTTATTTTCTTTTAAGGAAAAGTCTGATGGAACTGAACAACGCTACTATGGAGATAAGTTTGGAAACAAACAGAAATCAGATGATTATTACTGAGTAAGTTTTATATTGTTTGTAGGATTTATATGAGGTATTTTGTAATAGAGCAAGATGAAATATATCGTATCTGAAAATTTAAAAATTTGAATGAGCAATAAAAAGTTGGTGAGTCAAGTCAGCAGCCACTGTAAAAATAGAAAGTTTTTTATGTGTGATTTGTTGGGAAATGTGATGCATGTGAATATTTCTTTGAAATTTTTGTATGCCCCCCCCCCTACCTTTAGGTGACAATGGCATGAAGTTTTACCCTGTCTGTACGTCCATCAATTTTCATCACAGATTTCTCATAATATTTTTGTCAGATGCTGAGACCAGTTTTTAGAAAGAAACAAAATTGAACATGCAAGAGTTAAGCCATTTATATGAAATGTTTATTATTTATGAAGCTTAATAGCAATATTTGTGAATCTTTAGGGTAAGGGTTTTTTCACATATGAACAGTAAATGTGATGTGTTGCAATTATTCAGAATACCTTTTGACAGCAAAATTGCAGCTTTAGTGGTCCTACTCCTTTCCACACATTAATTTGTGCTATTATAGCAAAACTAAATGAAAAAAAGCAATATAATTTAAATAACAAATTCTTATATTTTAGATGGGAGGCAGAGAGAGCCAAGTCATCTTTAAGAAAAGAAGGTGGAGAGAATGCAGGTATATTAAATTATCATTGAAAACATTGTGGTGAAAGTTCCATTTTTAAGTCTCAAATTGTGAACATACTGTGTAACATAAAATTGTGTCCCCTGTGAAATATTGTTCACTTATAATATTGTTCCCTAAGATAAAGTCAGAGGATGCAATAAAACAAATTGAAGACCCTGAAATATTGTCCTCCGGTTTTACCTAAAAATATATAACAGGAAGGACACTATTTCACAGGACACTTTTTGGCTTATAAGTGTACCTTCTTATTATGAAATACTGAACATTAGAGGACTCTATACAATCCTAAATGCTTAAAACAACTTGGAAGTTTTAATAAAATATACTATGAAAGTATGAATTAAGAAGATCAACAATGTAAAGAAAATGCAGCAAATCAGAATCAACTATATAAATAAAATGAATATGAAAAAAGGAAGGATATGGAGTATGTTTGAAGAAGACCACAACCACATTCCACAAAAATGTTGCTGAAAGTTCAAAATATAGAGGTATTCACTAGGTCTTTGACAAGGGTTGAAGCCAACTGCATGTGGGGAGCTTGAAATTAAAAAAAATCCAATGATATTAAGCCAGTGTGGTTATTCTTGATAGAAAATATTGTCTTTTACATTTTTCTGATGTTACATATATATATGATATGTTTTTTTTTTAATGAAAAAGGGTTTTTGCAAATTATATACATGTACAAAACATTTGAAATATATTTAAAACACCTTTAGGAATGATGTCAAAATCAATGGAATTAGCTGGAGTTGGATCTGATGAACTCTCTGACCCAGAGGAGGTTAAAATAGCTCGAGAGGAACTAAAAGTTTTACATGATGAAAAACACAGGACAGAAAAAATTAGGAGTACTGTGTACAAGGAATTAGAACAGGCAAAATCGAAAACCAGAAAACTTGAAGAGGTAAGGGCTCTGCACCTGGAGGGGCCAGAATTGTACACTTTCCTCAGACCCCCACCCCTCCGGAAAATAAAAAAAAATATGTACTACATGCCTAAAATAATGGGGAATGTTTTAATTCTGCTATACAAGGGAGTTCATTCACTATTGACAAAATTCTTGTTCTGGGCAAAATTATCTCAAAAATTTGCTGCATTTGCTAACATCTAAAATACTGAAAATACGGAAAGGCCTTGAAAAGTAACGCACTTAGTAGTGGTCCCTGCCGTCGGATTTGGCTTTCCAATTCAATTTGTTTGGATTTGAGTGCTTCTTTTGCTATATTTGAATCTTTTTCTTCCTATGTTTCAGTTCTAATGCTACTGACGAGAGGTTACTCCTTGAAATGTTCATATAGCATACCTTAATTTTCCATACTTATTTAACATTGGTAATTTTGTATTTAGAAGAACTGGTCCAGATACTAGCCCCTCCAAAATTTCAATAACCTGTGTTTTATTGCTGTTAGCTACATTCGCATCTAGTAATGTATTGTGCTCATCGATGACTCTACATTCGCATCTAGTAATGTATTGTGCTCATCGATGACTCTGGTTTGGTGTTGCAACTGCACTATTGGGTCTTTTTTTTTTTTTGGGACGTCAGATTTTTAGGGAAAATCTGTCAGTTGATATATGTTTGAGAATTGTTCCTAGTGTGTGGATTTTCCCCAAAAAGCAAGGTAACAACACAAAAACCTTTTAGTACAGTGCCAACACCAAGCAGAAGTCACCATGGGGCCTAATCCATTCTTTCAACATGCGTGAGTCATTGATTTCTAGCTGAGATGATGAATTCCATGTACTCCATAGTTAACTATTGTCTTAAATCCTTACTTATTATTTTTGATTGTGCTATAAAAAAAACCAAACAGATTTCTAATAGTCAATGCTAATTTGTTGTTAACCTTGTAGACAATACCCCAGAAAATCAGTGATGAAGATCAGACAGAAATCATGATGTTGATGTGTAAAGTTCATGAACTGGAGATAGAAAACACCGAGGGGCAGACAGCATGTCTAATCAGGGACTTCCAAATCAAAAAGAAAGACATGGTAATCTCCCGATTTCGACAACATCAGAATTTATGTGATGAAATAATTAGGAAACAAAAAATTCTCTTAGAAGGTAACTATTTATTGAGGACAAAACCCTCATATACATTGATTAAGCAGATCTTGGGAGTCCAGTGGGTGTCGGACCAGAAATTTAAGCATTGATACATGTCATTCAAGAACCCAGAAAAATCAAAAAGTACACCTGATAACACTTTCCATTAAGTTAATCATATTTATCTAAAAAAAATTCATGGACTTTTGTCTTTTGTCAAAACTGCAATCTGAATGTTTTTTTCTAAACAACACAGAATTAGTAAAAAGTAAAGTTCAAATTCAAATATGTTGTTTCTGAGATATTGTCTTCACAAGTTGTCGACACATTATTTTATTTCATTCTCCACATTTGATAGAACATCAACATTACCGGTATATAGTTTCTGAGAGGTCAAGATTTTAAAGTCAATAAAAGATATAAAACTGATATAATAACCGAATCATGTAATTTTAGTGCAATTTTAATGTCAAATGAGAATAGATCTAACATTTTTTTTGGTTAAAAAACATACATGAAGTAATAATTTTACAGTTTCAATCGGACGTTCTGACAACAAATTGTAAACATATTCACTTCAGGCAGAAATATATTTATTTATTTCTAGCTGCTTTAATTAACATCAACATGCATGAAATAATTTCACAACTGAAACAACATTAACTCTGAGAGAATGACTTCTGAAGCTGTAAAGTGCTTGAATACAGTGGGAATTTGTTCAGTTACATATGTTTTACAAGTAACGAGACATCATGCCTTAACCTTTTTTAAATCATGTGACAAACTACTGAAAATGTCATAAGTACAGTATGGCATTCTGGAACTTAAAAACAACATATAGATAGGTCTCCACAAGTTACACAAAGGATGGAATCCCACTTCTTGTGATTAGTCCGTCATTGTAATGATTATATGACAATTTTACAGGTGTTTACTAATTTTTTCAATTTCAAATATTTTATTGTTGAAAAACATCAAATGGATTGGACAGCAGGTTTACTAATTAATGTTAAACAAACACTGCACAAAGTGAAAAGTTTGACAGTTGTGTGTACATTCATTGTAATGACATTTCATTTCTATTATACTTAGAGACACAAATATCAGATTAATGCACTTTAGAAGCTAAATAATACTGCAAAAATTCCTAAATGCCTGGGAACAGTTCATTTATTGCTGTTCTTCATTTAAGGTCTTCTCTAATTAGTTTATTTCTTATGCCTCTGCCTTAAGGCGATTTTCTCCCTGTCGGTTTGATATTTTGTCTGAAGCATTATTATGGTGAGTTGTACTGTGACTCAGGTCTGACATATATCCACTTCCTGTTTTGCTAGGATGAGGCATCTGTGTCCATTAACACATTTTCTCTATGATATTTTTTATTACAGAAAATAATATTCCACTGCCCAGGGATTTGGAGGAGTTAATGGAATTATATAAGTTAGAAAAAGAGGATAGGATGTTGATCAGTGAAGAAACAAGTTTTAATCTGACACCAGAATTCAGGAGTAAGGTAGGTAACAATACCAAATGTAGACCTGTCTGTCGTTTCATAAATCATCCTCTGAATGAGCATGTATGTTAGGTCTTGGAAATAAATGGGAATAAATTGCATGGTTGTTTTGTAAAATGACCCTCATTTTCAGAGTTCTGCATTTTCAGTTCCCAGTTTATGTAATGACAAACTGTGACAATTTCATATTATAGCTTCATGTTTGGCTATTTCTGCTAAAAGGGTCCACTATACACACAAATAAAGAATTCCAGAAATATGTTAAATAGGAATCTTTTTTTTTCTATCCCAGAAAACAATCATAAATATTTTTTTGAAAACAGAAATGGGTTTCAGGATGGTGAAAATATGATATAATATAGATATTAATACATTTTGGCAAAAAATGTACTTTGTAAAAATTATAGAAGTCTTAACAAAGAAATGCATCAGAAAATGATACAAGCAACTGAAAAAAAAAATGAACTCAAAATTCAATTTAAAATTGAGGAGTCTGCTGGCTTTTATTTGGTTAAAAATGGTGTTAATGAATGTATAATAATTCTGCACCTTTTATTTTATTTCTTAACGTTAATTGTATTGCATTTGTAGGTACCATCAGTTGCCAGTACTCGTCTCTATGGTGATAATGAAACAGACCACATGAGTACAGTCACTGAGGAAGAAGAAAGGAAGAAAGGAAAGAAAAGGTACAGAACAGTGTGCACCATATTTAAAGTACACTTTTCACCTAACAATTGCTTAGAATAGAAAAAATGTAATGTCTGTCCAAAAATATTGTTAAACTGTCCTATATAGAACTTTGTAGTCTAAGACCTATTTGTCATAATTTTGTGGCTGACTTTGTATTGTACAGCAAGCGTCGCTCAATGTACAACACATGGAATATGGCTTGTCAAGGGATTACGCCCACCGATGACTCCAGTTTGGTGTCTTTACTGCCTTATCAGGTCTTTTTGCTGTGTGACTTCAGATTTTCTTGGGAAATCTATCAGTTGACACATTTTTCAGAATTGCTCCTAGTGAATGGATTTCCCCAAAACAAAAACCTTATAGTGCAACAGGGACACCAAGTATGAGACACTGGCAGGCATAATTCATTACATGTCATTACACAGGTAGATGTCCCTATCTTGCCATACAGCAGTGTTCTCTTAAATGAAAAATTGTTTCAGTATTTAAAATCATGATTTTTAAAGGCAAATATCCATGTTACCAAATGCTAATTTTGTTTAAAAATAATTTTCAACCAGCTTTCTTTAACGGTTGGTTTAGCAAGAATGGGTACTTGGCCAAAAATTGGGTCATTAACCAGCAGTGTTTGTGGTTCTATCCAGATACTATGGCTTCCTCAACCAATATTATTGTCTGCCATGACTGAAATTTTTTGCAGTATCATATTTGCAATTCTTAAACTTATTTATATACCCCTGCAAACAAGTTTTAGGGGATATATAGGAATCACCCAGTCTTTCTGTCTGTCCGTCCCTCTGTACACATACCTTGTAAGCGCATCTTCTTTTTTACTACATGTTCAATGGATTCAATGAAATTTGCATGAAGATAAGACACATTGTGTAGATTTTCACATAGTAAGGAAATTAATCTTGGCTTATTCCAAGAGTGGATAATCCATGTGGGAGCAGGGATATCTTTCGTGAGTTTTGCTTACAGTATGTCTTTTTATTACTTTCATAGTGCAAGAAGTGAGGACAAGCTCTTTTCACAGAGTGCTCAGGCTAGGAGGATAAAAGAGGGATCACTCTCAGGAGTATGGAGAAATAACTCCAATCTTAGTGGACCAGAGGACCCACCCCCTACCCCAACTCCAAGAACCCCAGTGCAGAAAGCAGATCAGACTGTCATTGCAAAGACAAGAAACATTGCTGCTCTCGCAGCCAAAAAACGAACAATAATCGAACAAAAATATGGTGACACCAGGTCATTATATAGACCTGGCAGTGAACGAGAGCAGGACAGTTATTTATCACAGACAATGTTGGCTAAACATAACCGGAAGTTTTCTGATACAGCATTACCTATGATTAAAGATCCTAGTGACGATAATATTTCACATGGTACTAAAAATAGCTCATTGTCTGATAGCACTTTACCACCTATTAAATTGCCACCAAAGAATGCCACACAGAGAGAGGCTGATCTGAAGAAAAATAGACGAACAAGGGGAAATGAATTGGGTTATTCACAGCAGGTATGGAATTATGACTTTTTATTTGAATTCTACCAAATAAATATTGGTGGGTAAATTTGGTTTGTAATTAACTTGGTTTCAGTCAACGAATTTTCACATTCAACCAAATGTATATTATATGTAGTTATTATGATATTATGTACATTAAAAAGACCTCAATTGAATGTGTCCTTGAAACCAAAAAATAATATTTTAACTAGCAAAATTTACTCCTGTAGAAATTAAGCTATTCAAATTTCCTTTTTAGAAATGTCTAATATATAAATATAAAAATCTTGCTGATATACTCCCATCCAATTTCTTAATGATTTTACATTTAGGGTGAATAATATTTGATCATACATACACACCAGATATGATAACCTCCCTTGCTTCCTGTAGTTAAGATTGATTCTTACATTAATAGCCACTGATAATTATATTTTTTACAATCAAGATAGTTCAGTAACATTCAATTTTGATGCTTGGATACAAAATGTGAAGGTTTAACTATCGCAATTATAAAAGACATGAATTAATTTTTTGATATGTACATTTTAATTTTCAGTTTGGACGTAGTAGAAGGTTGAGCGAAAAGAGTACTGCAAGAACTGGTAAGCTTTATTTATCCCGTATTAAAAGAAACTATGAAATTTACATTTATATGGGTTTTTTTCTCTTGCCTTAATTCTATATTTTATCCATTCTTTTTGGGATGTGGAAGTTAATATTATTCTATATAGAATTTAAGTTAAAGTTAGACTTTTTGGGCTATTCAGTTAAAATGAATGTGGATGGGGAGGAATTTTGGGCTATTCAGTTAAAATGAATGTGGATGGGAAGGAATTTTGGGCTATTCAGTTAAAATGAATTTGGATGGGGAGGAATTTTGAGGTCCCCACAAACAATTTAACCTTTTTTCAAATTTTTTGCAGGTATTTAATGATGATCTAAAACCCATAATAAAATTTTCCATTTAACCCTTCCATACATTTTAATGGATAAGCCCTTATAGAAATATTGTGTTTTTCTTCCTTTTCATAATATTTTAAAAAACTTTTTTTTGAAGTCATAGGAATTGTAAAACTAACATGATCATAAGCTGTCATAGTGTGATAATATCAATATTGGGTCGTATTTTTTCAAGTTTTTGTGAAACAGCTAACTGTAAATTTTATAAATTTTTTATATATACAGTTCAAGGGAAGAAGCTCATTTATGGCTTATTATATTATGGTTTTTAAAGAAAACTTTAATGGAATGATTTGCAAAGAATCAGAATATGTGTGATAATATTAGGGACTTGAGAAACATAATATTTGATGTCCTTCAGTGTTTATATTTTTTAATGTGATTTCATCATTTGAGTATAAACAGAATATTAGTTTTATTAATTTGTAAGGAAAACATGCCATTAAGATTTCTTTTTTTATAAATTGTATGATCTGAGATATGTTCAATTTGATATAAAAGTTCTTTGAACCATACTAGGTAAAAGTGTTGATTATGAACAATGGGGTCATCCAACTCTGACCCCAGTTTGCAAAGGGTTGTTTCCAGAGTTGGCAAGGTCACCATCAGGTGAGAAAAGGTTCAGTGTTATTTGTAGTTGAAAGTTCACAGGGAAAGGTTAAAGTGCATATATTATCTGATGAAATTTGTCATGGCACAAAATACATCACATTTTGTAAGGTCACATAGTGGTAGAGATTTACTTCAGACATTGGCTCACTTTTAAGTTGGAATAGATTTTATAGTAAATGTATAGCAGGAATATGTTTAGCATTTGCTCATTGGTGATGGTGCAAAGAGAAGTTCATCTTTGTGTTAGTGTGATTGGTCAAAATTCATTATCAGTCATATTACATTTCATTCATATGTTTGTCATATTTTATAACTTATAACTGATTATATGTTGAAATTTAATGGTTTCTTGAGGAGACTTTTTCTTCTGTCTCTCAAATGTTTTTGCCCGTTTTGTGGATTGGCCCTTGTCTTAAAATAATAATGTTTTTGGTGGTAATGATTGTTTTTTTCAAGCTAGGTAAATGATACTCTATCTGAAATAATGTTTGGGTTAATTTTAATATTGCTTTCACATATGGGTAAACATGTAAAGTGATGATGATGACGATGTGCACACATAATTCACTAGTAAAATATTGGTGCATTGTCTGCAGTATTTAAATACCTTTAAAATGTATTCACATGTTTTTGTTTGAATAAATGGGAATTTGTTGAATCATTGACATTTGATCACAGTTTTGTCTTGTTTTAGATGGTAAATTCTTGTCAAAGTACATTTATGGACGATAGCATTGTTGTAGTTTAAAAAAAAACATCCTTGCTTCACTTTATAAAACATTTTAGAATTTTTTTTTTCATTTTAAAATTACATTTTTTGTAGCAATTTGAGGTTGTTCTCAAATTATTTGCCATCTCAAGAAAAAAAAATTAAAAATTTTGCTTGCTTGCACCAAATTTATCACAAAAAAATCCTAAGACTACTCCTAATTTGGAATGGCTTTACCATACTGTTTTTAAAATTTCAGTTGGTGAAAGAGATGCTGTGTCTCCATTAGGGTACAGAAATAAGGCAAAGAGACAGAACTATAGAGGTAATATCAGAGTTTAGTTTTTCTACATTTGGCATTGGCCTCTGGGCAGGTTTCCAGCACTCTTGTATCAGACATAAAAAATGGCAGAGAAACACATGTAGAAATTTGTGATACTGAATATCGAATTAGAAGAATTTTTTTTTAATACACTTATCCTTTTTCAAGACCTTTATTGTTTCTTGTTTAATTCTGGCCAAAGTATCGATGAATAGTTGTAGTTTCAAAACATGGCCACCCCAAAATAAAAAAATAATGAAAGTGGCCACTTTAGATAAAATTTGATCAGAAAATCATTTAAAGAAGTTTAAGAAAACCTCTTTGAATAGAATGATCTTATTATCTTTATATTGATTTCACCTCAATGGAAATTTTATTATTATAATTACTTAAATAAATCTCATTTTCATTGCTAGGTCTTGATAGAATTTACCAAAAAAAAAAAAAATGAAAATTATTTTAAAGAATAGATGATTTCTTATAAGACAAATTTGTAGGAGTTTATGTTAACAATAATAAGGATTAGGCATAGCCTACAAGCCAGTAATGCACATGTACATTCTGGAACAAAACAAAAGGAGAAGACAACATTTTTGCGATCTCACAAGCGACGAGTGCATAGTCTCCACCTACCTTAACTGTAATGTCTTATAGCCATTATACTTTGATTGAGAATTTCTAGTCTGGCGAAAATAAATGAATATGGTGCAAAATAGTGGTACATAAAAGCAGCCAAAATTAGGTTAATATACATGAGAAACCAAATAATCTTTTTTTGGAATAATTTAAAATTTAAGTTTATTTCTGTTACCACCTGTAAAGTTGCTGCAAGGACATTGCAAGCCGACTGTAGTCCACATCATAAGAAACTGGTAACATAAATCTCCAAAAATTGTAAATCATCACCTAATGATAACATAATACAGGTCTATACAGTCATGTAATATTTAAAAAAAGATTTTTACTTTGAAATACAAAGCTTGTATTTTTATATTTCTCTTAACTCTCTTTAGATTCATCCAATGCAAGTACCCCAAAGAGGAAGTCCAAGTCCAAGAAGAATATGCCAACCATTCCAGCATACAGACCAGGGGACATAACAATAACAGGATTTGCATTGCCACGGTAGTTGCAGGGGAAGTAAGTCCAGCTCAACTGACACCTATATGCTGAACATCTGCTGCTGTGAAGACAATATTTTTACTTTGCATTTATAACAAAATAAAATGCAAATTATTTTTGTATAATTCTGGTCTGCTATAGAAAATATCCATGCCATTCAGGTTTAAGGCTATTCCATTAAAATGGATAGGGGTGAAAGGAAGGCAGTTTCAAAAGCCCCTCCCATGTCTGTTCTAATAGAATAGCCCTTAATTGCGACCAATATTTGAAATATATACAAATTTGGCATGATATGGTTATTTAATTTGTTTTCGATAACTTTGCAGACCTTGAATTGTAAAATCTTACTATATATTTGTTCAAATATTTTGTTTGTTTGTAAATTTCTTTTTCTTCCATTTGTCTTTCGAGAGGATTTTTGTAAAAACATGTTTGTTAGAAGCATATTTATAATAAAAATAGCTGTGTTGTGACATCAAAGGCAAATAAACAAACAAGCAAATGCTTCAGTCATGCATATGTAAACAAATGATGATTCTACTGTAAAAGTGCTATTGATCATAGATACCAAATTTCATGGGTTTCATTGTTTAACTAACCATTGATTCAATACCCACCAAAATTCATACCTTCTATTTATAGATCAATGAATTTGAAACCACAAAGAGGAAGGAACCAGTGTTTTTGATATAAATGGGTGCCTGTTCTTTTGTGTTAAAATGCACATTAGGATCATTACACATTTATTGTTTTTCATTTATTTTTGGGGGGTAAAATTTAACCAAGGTCGTTAAGATATTTTTATGACTGTTTTGTCAAAATTGCAATGGACCTATTCAGAAATTTAACTTCTGTCTTTGTAAAACACGTTGCACAATCTCAGCATCCTTGTAAATGACGTCTAAACCAATGAAATTCAGTCAGAACAATGACGTTGCTAGAATTCCGTTGCATTTCTGAAACAGTTCATTTGTATACACAAACATGTACATATATTTAATAAATCTTGATTTATACAATGAAAAAAGGTGATCGTGTTGAAATTATAAACTACAAAATGTAAAGTTACGCAGCTTTAAGCATTATTGTATAGGTTTAATGTTACTATCACCATGTTTATATGATTACATGTTTATAAAGTAAAACCTGTCTATACTGGACCCTGTGTTATCCGAACACCTGTTTAAATCAAACGCTTTACAGTCTGTTAGGTTTCATAGATGTAATATATTAACAATCATTATTATAATATCTAAACAAAACACCTGCCATTTCTAAACAATAGTTTAGTCAAGATATAGGGGTTAGGCAGATATCTTATGGGAGGGACAGGTCTGGGATATGGGGCATGACAAGTTAACACTGTCATAAGTGGAGTGAGGTCAACAATTTTTTTCTATTTTCTTCACAGATCTAAGGAAAAATTGTATCATTTTCATATTGTTTTATTGTAGGGAAGAGAATGGATATTTCGCCAGACCCCCTTCCTTCCTATGAATCCACACTAGGTCAAATCTAAACAGTGTAGACAGGTTTCATTTTGATCATAACATGTTATAGTTAAGTGCTAGTCCTTGTTAAATGTTATTAATTGTTACAGTAACGAAAGTTACTAAATTCATATGCTTAATGTTTCTAATTTGTAAACAAAATTTTGTAATTGCTTTTATAATTTCAAAACCTTAAGAATAATTTATGGGTATATGTATTGTTTTATAACCCTAAATAATAGAAATATTATTGGCTGAAAATTTGTTTTTATGAACTTTTAGACCATTGTGGAATATGTTTTTTTTTATACATTTAACCAACGAAGCATTATTTTTGTAAATAATTGTGATAAATTTATTCCTCAACTAAATGTTTGAGTAAAATCCATCTTTAGCAAGTTATACGGAGGATGGAATATTTGAGTTAAATCCACCTATAGCAATTTACACGGAGGATTGAAAAAATTAATAATTGTCATTTTTGGTCAACTTCAGAGAGCTTCCCGTTCTTTCAGTTTTGTTGTGCCTTTTTCTGTTTCAGTTTGTGTCATATCTTTCATAGTTTGGAATTCAGATTTCTCATCGTATGAATTCTACCCTGCATTCCAAACTAAGGTTATTGTTGACCTGTAAGAAAAATTAATTTTTACATATTTTGTTAATGTGATGTTTATGTGACTTGAAGACTGTGATAAATATTTTGATTGATGGGTATATATTGTGATCAGGCACTGTAAAAAATAATCTGAATCTCATGCCACTGTTTCAAATTATAGAAAATACTGCACAACTTCATCTTTATCTTTAAAAAAAAATGCTGAAGGGATCATTTTTACTTCATCGTGCAATCCTTGCTCGACATCTTGCATGATATTACTTGATTTTTGCTGAGATAATAGTGTAAACAAACCACAACAAAAAAAAAAACCCAGCGATTTTCGCAAGGTGTCTGGTGACTGTCCCATGACATACGCTTTTGAAGTATAGATGAGCACTAAGAATGGATTGTGTCACGTTGGGGTTCAAAGTTATTAACATCCTACACAGCAAACTATGCTCTCAGTCAGACAGAATGATTTCTGTCATGTTAAGACAACTGCAACTAAACAGCAATATGTTGACTGATTTCCCTAAATACAACATGATAATTGTTTATACCTCCTACTGACAAATTTACCACAATTATAATTCATTTGCTTTGCAGTTTGTGGCACAAGTTTAAAAAAAATCTAATCCCAATAGAATGGTTATGTTAGGCCAATATGTGCATGAACATAATACATGTAAAAGTTTTTTATGATTGACACAAAGCTGTTGAATTTTTAGTATACGTAGCTTTTCCCAGTACAGAAATTTAACATTTCTCTCCTAATGTTGGCCCTAAAATTATATTTGTATTGTTTCAGATTATAATGTCTGTATTTCACTTCCAAAAACCAACAGGAGAATATGTTCAACTTTCACAATGTTTCAGTCTTAAAGGAAATGAGGAATATATTTGATATAAAATGTTTTTGTTATGACTTGAATGAAAAAGTTACTGTGGAATCAGCTTGGCAACTGTTTATGTTCAGATTGCCAGTGGCAATACTTCTTGGGGGATTTTTTTCACAAAATAAATCCATTCAAGTGGTCAGGGTCCAGATTATATTTTTGCTATGCTGCACTGTTTGGCCATTATTTTCTCTCACTGGGTTAGATTTTGTTGTTTGGGGAAAATTTTCCCCAATCAGACAAAATGAAATAAAACAGTTGATTAACATTTTTTTCATTGTTCTTTTATATTTTTGTTCTTGTTGAATTATTCTGTAAACCAGCTAAATAAAGAATAATGGCCAAATTGTAGTAAAGTGTTGTTCATCTAGTCGTTTTGTTTAGTTATTATTCATTTGTTACAAGGTAGTTGTAGGACTCAGCAATTTAGATCTGAAATTGAAGATTATTTATTTGTTTGATATTTTAATTATTGTTTTCACATTTACATATATTTGTTAGTCCCTTGTTTTTTCTGCTTAATTGGTTCAATTACACATTATTTATTATAATGGTCCGGTGGAAATTATAAAAGGGGTTAAAGTTCTCTCTATGCTTCCAATCCAAATCGCAATAAGCAATGATGATACATGCTTCCTGTAGCCTATTTCCAATTGAGTAGACTTAGGCAGTCTTTTTCATGACAGATTAATATACCCATATTATCAATGCAAAAGAGAAATATTAGTGGATTATTCCTATGTATAAAGCAAAGGGCAAGTTTTAGATTTGCATGAAAATGGGCGTTTCCTATGTAAATGATGGATTATCTGCCCCTTTGTCATATGTTACCTTACTAAAGGGAGATACTCGCATAGTAGAAAGTCATCTGCATACAAACAGTAAAATGTACTTGTATGTTCTCTACTCAGATGAAGATTTATTTTCTGCATACAAACAGTAAAATGTACTTGTATGTTCTCTACTCAGATGAAGATTTATTTGGAATAGCTTACAAGTCTTGGAGTCAGATTGTCTTCAATAAATGTGCAAGTTTTATGTGTGGTTCCTTACAATGTTTCAGCTTTAACGTGTTTTACATCAACAATTTAAAATTGCACATGCACCTTTTCATTTATCAACCATCGGTGTTTTATTCCAGAAAATATGGCATTGCTGGCAACAATCTTCCTGAATGAAAAAAGGTAGACAAAAATATGATAATATTGTTTAAACATCTGTCTCTACTTATTATGGTGCAATGTTTAAGTCTGATTGATTAAACTTTTTGAAATTAAAAGAGAATTATTTATACAAAGTCATTTTGGGCATTATTTAACACATGGCATATTGTAAAAGTCACAGTCAAACCTGTTTTTAGAGGTCACCAAAGGGAAGATGTAAAATTGGCTACTATAGACAGTTGGCTGTTTATTCAAGGTTCTATTTGACTGAAATATTCAGTAAAATGAAATTGAAATGTGGCTGTTAAAACCAGGTTATTGCTTAATCAAGGTGAACGCATCAACAGGTTTGACTATAAATAGTTTGCTGGAGAATTCAAAATAAAAATTTAGTAAAGATTGTTTGAATAAAATGTTTGCTTTAAAATATATGATAAAACAGGGTTAAATTATAAAGTGTTAAATACAACATAAATTTCATCTGCAGTGTTTGATAACAATTTGGCATAATCTAAATGAATATTTTGCATATCAAATACCATAACATCCCATCTAAATGTTTTTGTTTTAATATACACTAAGACTTCCATTTGTTTTTGGATAGATTTTTTATTGAATATATCTTCTATGCTTTATCATAACTTTTACAAGAGATCAAAACTTGATCTTTGCTGTAATTTCTTGTAAGGGTATTTATTATCTAAATGTGTGTAATAGGGTCAGAACAAAGTTTTGTTTTTGTTTGTCTTTGTATGTTATTTATTGTTGCAAATATATGAATTATTAATTTGTCTGTTCCCATTAATAATTGCATATGTATGGTTAGTTCATATTAATGGGTTGTCGGCATTTATACTGTATGTACTGAGAGTTTTGTATGAAAACACTCCAGTCTGACCTTAAAGATTGCTAGTGAACTTCTGAAAAAAGTAAGAGAGAGTCAGAGAAATTTCACCAGCTTTGGAATTTTACAAAAATACACATACAGTTTTGTGTGAAAAACATTCTAGCCTGACCTCTAGCCTGACCTTTGGAGATTGCTGGTGAATTATGGAAAAATTCCCCAGCATTGGAGTTTTACATACAAAACTCTCTTTGTGTACTGTAACATACATGTCTTGTTACATGGCCTTGTTACACATATTTAATATAAATAGCCCTAATGAGATTTAATTGTGATGTTATTTGAGTATTAAGAATATCTTGTTAATTCTTTAATGATTGTATACAAAATGACATTTATATTTAATAAAAATATAAATTTAAAGATTTCAGTTTAATAACTTACAAATGTACCTACAGTACAGAAAGGATTACTACAATATTTTGCACATATTTTATGGCCCTAAACCTCAGTCATGCCTTAATTTAGGCATGAATTTATTTCACCATCCTATCCTATTGATATTTGACACACAGTGGCATCTGTATAAGTAAAGTCTAATTCTAATTCCAAATGTTTTTCATGACCTTGCCTATCACTTTAAAGAGATTAGCTTGTTTTTTACATAAAGCTAATTTTCCAAGAAATATTGATTACAAACTCATCTCGTCCTGAATATGCATGAAATATTTTCTATTGGATGTGAAGCAACATTAAACCAATCATTAGGCTTAGATTTTTCAGGAGGTTTATGCCTGAAAAACAGCCATCAAATTCATCAAAATAATTGGGAAGACATTTTGAATCAAAACTAAGCACATTAACATTTTCGCCAGATTTTATGTCAATCAGACAGAATAGCACATTAAACAAGTTGCCAACCAACAGAAGCCAACTTGAATTATGATATGATCTTAAGAGCTGGACATTATACATCAAAAGGTAGTCTGAACTTTAAAAATCAATTTTTACAACAGCTATGCAAAGACCTTTCAGGCAATTAATAGGCTCCAGTAAAACCAGTAGTACGTTGTGCAAATTATTTCTCTTTTAGAGCACCTGATCCCACGCCTTTGTTCCTTTTGTTTTCGTTTTATCTTTTAGTTTGTTTTAAATTTGTCTCGTCTCTTAGGACTATATACTTCTGATATCTCACATGGGTATTCTACACTGGACTTACATCATTGGTAAATTCTTTGAACTTCAAACCAAAGAACTTCGAAATTCAAAACATCTTGGTATTCAACTTCACGTGGAATGAGTATTCTTTGGTTATTATTATGTTTATTCATTGGCATATTTATAATTTTTGATGATGGTTCTCCATTAAGACATATGATTAAACAGAGGATTGTAGAGCATCAAAATTCTGAAAAATGAATAAAATACAGTTAAATACATCAAGTCAGAAAGTTAAAAGATGAAAAGAACTCCCAACATTTCATATCAGTTTTTATGAATAATGTATTAGATAAATGTCAAACCAAAGAAACAGTAAAATATATGGACACAGAAATGTCATGCTAGCCATTTGACTTTCTGAACAACAAACTTGAACTGACGCAAAACAATAAGTTGACTTGATAATCAGGTCAATGACAGACATTTTGCCCTAAAAAAAACAAATTATACCCCGTAACAAATAGTATCATAATGAATTACATGTAGCATGTCAACTTCTGTTGACCTAGCTGTCATGACCATATAGTGACAATCGACAAGATTTGAGGCTTAGGTCAGTTTCTTGGTTACTACACATGCTAGGTTAATATCTTGTTTGCTTATTATTCTTTAGATGTACATGCATATGTCCCTTATGTCACGTGTCCTTGACCTAACGTTTTACGGTCAGTGAACTTCTTACCCTTCCGGACAACTCGAGTTCATTCAAGTAATTTGGTTGGGTCTGTTTATATATGTGTTCGTTGTGTTAGTATTCTGTGTTGTGTTTTATGTCGTGTTTTGTCTTTGTTTTATTTGTTATAGGGGTTGCTGTGTCTATTCATCTGCCCTCTGTTGGTGCTTTTCGTTTGTTTTTTTTTTCTCGCTTTATCTATATACAGTCCAAGACCAAAGATGTTTGAACTATCTCAAGATTCTGATAAATAAATTACATCAGTTGTTTCCACCTCTATTTTGAAACGCCAAGGAACAACAATGTTGAACAATGTATCCCTTTTTCTAAAACAATATTTAATCCAGAAATAAAATAGCATTAAGAAGTTTAGTCAATAAAAAAGACAATTCTACTTGATAATGAATGATCCAGTGCCATTAACACAGGAAAAATATCATGACGTTTCCTCTTTACATCCGACTTGAAGGATTTAGCTTTTAACATTTAGTAGATCTAATGGGCTTCTGACTGCCTAACAATCTGATCACATGGACATTAGCTAAAGGTGTATTTACCATTGCTTAGGACATTTCAGTTTTTATTTTAACCCTGCAAGGATACAATGCGACCACTTCTAACCTCTCTTAAAACGGTCGTAGAACAGTTCTAATGACCGCTCTAAGTAAACGTAGAACAGTTTTTCTAACTGCTTTAGAACTGTTCCAGAACAGTTCTACGTCCGCTCTAGAATAGAATTCTGACTGCTTTAAAATAGAATTCTGACTGTCCTAGAACAGAATCCTGACTGCTCCAGAAAAGAACAGTTCTAGAATTAGAAGCATTGTCTGATTGCTCTGTAAATATATCTGACTTGCCTAGAACAGTTCCTAGACTTCATTCAAAGACAAGAATACCGCCGTTGATCTTTTAAATACATTGACATGTCTAACAACAAATAGATAAGATAAAAAAATGTACTTTTGACCTAAAAAGATACTAAAGTAAGTTTTGTACTTAAATTCATGATTTAAATTATATTGCAACTAACCATTTTTGAAAATTTGGCAATATTATAGTGTAAATCTTTACGACAAAAGAATTTTTGTTGTTAAGCATTAAAAATTGTACTTCTGAATTCAAAACATAAGTACACAATCCAAATCTAAGGTTTATATTATATCGCGATTGTGAAATATTAAAAATTTTGTTTAATATTTAGTATAAACCTTTGCGACAATTGAAAATCTGCTGTTTTGCATAAATAATTTGTACTTTTGACCTTAAAGGATAAGATTGATATTCAGATTCACGATTTTTATTGTATTGCAACAAACCATATTGAAAATTTTGCAAAAAACCATAGTGTTCATTTTTACGACAAAATACAAAATTACCAATGTTAAATAAATATGGAAAATTAGGAATGCTATATGTACATTTCAAGGAGTAACCTCTCATCAGTAGCATTAGAACCAAATAAGTTGATAACAATAAGTAGTCTAATCGACTTTGTTTCAGACTTGTTCCTCGCCAAGTAAAGTTTCAAACAAGTTTAGAATATCATAATTAGGTCTTTGCTCTGTATAGCTAATAAGTACATGTATGTGTACTAAAAAAAGCCATTAATAAATTAAAACCCATTTGCAAAGCCCCTCTTCACATAAGTAGCGTCATATGCATAATAGGTGCCCCAAGCCGACACATGAAAATTGCCTCGATTATTTTTGTCTTTAATTATTTAATTTATTTGTTTATGCTCACCTGTATTTTCAAAGACGAAGGATATTTCACAGTATTTCAATGTTGCTGGTGTGAGACTGTGCCTCCGACACCTAAACCAACACCAAACCCCAACTCTGATGTGTAGTTAACATCGATTAAATCAAAAACTACCAATCATTGTTCATATTAAAGATTCCATTATATTTAAAAAGGACAATCACTTTAATATAACTATCGTTCGGTTCATGTTTAAGGAAAAACGCACAATTCACGGCCGTTTTTTAAATAATGCGGACTTTTGAAATTAAAAACGTACGTTATTTCACGTGAATTGGTGACGGCTACAAAAGTCTGGGACGAGGCAAATCCAGATCATATGCGGGAAAATGAAAATATTGGACAGTTTCACCTTCAGGTCTTTTCGTGAACGAGTTTCGATTTATATTGAATTCATAGAAGCGATTGTATACTGTATGCAGTTAATAAAAAACACACTCCTCAGTGACAATAATTTGATAATGACTATACATACTAGCGGATATTTTGAACAGACCAAACAACTTGTAATTCATGCGATTCAATTGAAATGTTCGAATCTGAAATACGCTACATCAGAAAAGCTTCACTTTTACCGAAAAATAGTAAAACACGTAACTTGAATCTTTCGCTAGATATGATTGTATGTTGCTTGTCAGTGGTAGAATTTTGAGATCTAATTTGAATTACAACGAGAAACATCAGCTGACCAAAGAAATAATCAATTAGCTATTCTGTTGGTAGGTCATTGTCATATTGACGTAAAACACCAGGGACGTTATTTTAATGCGGAGGCAGTAAGGAACGCTGGCTTCTCCATAGTGGGCGATAAACGCCTCATTTCGAATTTCATGCCTAAAAAGGAAATCAAAGACACTAAAGAGGCAGATAGAAATCTTCTTTTGTAGAAGACGTTAATAAGTTCGAAAACTTATCCGTTTGTTTATTTGAACAATAAAATATTTTTAAATTAAATTAGACTAAAATCATTAAGCCGGAAGACAGACAAGACCATGACCAAAAAAGATGAAAAAAAAAATATATAGAACACACACCACTACACTGAAATCTAAAGCTGGAGTAACACGAACCCTTCAAAAACCAGGGTGAGTTCAGGTGCTGCGCCTGCTTCATAAGTGGCACCCGTCGTGTAACTCTGTAGACAAAGCCGGTGCATCGTCACAATAGATATTAGTCCCAAGCGTTATAGGAACGGATTTGTATACATGACAGTCGGAAGATCTAAGTTGTTATTTGTGAAATGGATAGTTAGTACCGGTCAACCATATCATGATGGTGACCGAAAACTTCGGTGTGATGACTCTAATCTTTCCCTGCGAAACTCTTGGCTCAGTAGCTTTCTAGTCAGCTGCAACCCTCTATCAATAAAATCCTAATGAGAAGCACTTGCCCTGGGATATCGTATCAATTGAGAAATATACACTCCGTATTAAGGTGAGTCTGGAATGTTACTAGATATGAACGAAAAGTTTACAATCGGAAAATCAAATTCATCTCTCTTGTCGTTAAGTTTTGATCTTAACCCTTCCTAAATTTCAATTTCTATATGCATGTCTAGGTAAGAAGTGGACCTTTCTGTTTCTGTAGTATCTTTGATGTAAAGTTCAGTGGGGAAGACGAGGTCAATATAGTCACCAAATTTAGAGTTAATCAGTGAAAGGATATCAAGGTGATGTTATGCTATAATATATATAACGTGACAAACAAGTTTGTAGAGACGACTGGACTTATGGTGTAATTGTTAGACCTCTTGCAGGCGACGATGGGAAGATAAGAAAATTAAAAGTTTTAAAAAGTTGTTTTGATCATTGACGAGTAAGCTTGATATAAGACTGGATACTATATTCATTACGGACATTTTAGATTGGTAATATGAACATTTGATTGGATAAATTGAAATATTTTTATTTTTGATACTGATATTAGAATATTAGATAAATATCAGGTTGGGAATGTACAGCATTCTTTTCAGACTTGATTTCCATGGGATCGTCATTCTTGTTAGCTATCCCTTAGATGTACATTGTGGCCATGCATTCTTTTGGCATTATTAGATCTAAAAAGTACACATTGCTGTAAGATTGATTTATATTTTAGTATAAATAATTACATTTGATCACGTGCTAGGTGTTTCATAAATGTTTTGATGGCAAAATGTGAAAACGAAAGAAATAATATTTTGATTTTGTTTTGTTTTTTTCTCATATTAATGGTTTTGTATGTGTCCAAATGGATTATATTTTAACTTTTTCCCCTTTTTATGTAAGTATTCGGTCTTTCTGTCCATTTTCAATTTTTTTTGTTTTTCTTTGACCGTCACCTTTCATTTCGCCTATTGTCTCCATGTACGGAACGCATTTTGTGTCATAAATTTGCTTCTGTGTATCTTCCTTTATATTGTAAGCACACCTAAAAATGTAATAATCATGGATTTAAGCTGTATCTTTGCATTGGAATTGTATTTTTTGCATTGAATATGACATTTTATGTGTAGACAGTGTATTTACGACACTTATTGTTCTTTTTTTGTTTTTTTTTTTTGTAGAATTTACCCTTTTAAGGTTTATATATCAACAACTTTCAAAAGGATTAAATTAGATGATGTCATACTCCCGGGTATGCAGGTGAGAATAACGTGAGTAATCTCAAGTGGTCACATTATAGACTCCAAACGCATGGTTCATTTTTAAATTATTTATTAGTCATTTCAGGGTTTAGAACTCAGTTTAGCGCTATTGATCAGATTGATGAAGGTTACTATACAATGCAAACAATACAAATAATTATTTTAAACCTGGAAAGAATGAATAAAAGTAGTTGACCTGTATTAAGAAAGGCGAAAATTGGCAAAATTAGACTCAGATATTGATATCTCCTGTTCATTTGCTTTATCACAACAGTACAACTACTAACTGCACATCTAATAAGAGTACAATTCATGTTTGATGATAAAGACAAATAGCATGCGTTTATCAATCTATAGAATGGCCCATTTAGTTTAATAAAGGTCGATACGCACACTATATAAAAGCTTGAGAGAAAAAAAAATAAATGACAGTTAATGTATTAAAAACTAAAGTTGGACTAGGACAGTAATCAAAGATTTTATTACTTTTTCTGTTCTTTCTTTTGATATAGTCAGTTCGAATTTACTCTTTAGTTATCCATATAAACAAGAAAAGAAATGTTCTAATTTTGGTTAGATAATTGTAGGTATAAGATTTTTATTTGGTTGCACTAAGGCAACGATGATCATAACCCATAATATTGCAGATGTTAAATGTTTTACAGAGAAATACTTGGAGTTGAACTCGGTATAATGTCTCCCAAAATTATTATTTACTCATTTTGAATTTTTACAGCATTATATGATGGGAGGTTTTATAAACTTTATTCTGTAATCAAAAGTCTTTAACAAAGACATTTAAAAGTATCGGGTACTATTTTAATATAACGGTTAACAATTGGATGTTTTAAATATTTTAATGTGTTCGTAAATCGTAAAGTTCGAAACGCCTTTAAATGCTATTGTCCTGGGATTAAAAGAGCTTGAAGCCCACGTGTTGAGATATATTAGACTTTACCTGCCGTATTATTTCATTTGGATTTAACAGCAGAATCAGTAAGGTAGGAACATTTTATTGTCATACTTTATATTCATTTCTTTATATATTGATATTGTAAATACATGATTTACAGCTATTCAAATACTAAAACGTTTGTATTTATACTATTCAGATTTTCTATAGATCCCTGTTCTAATATTTTAATCTATAAAAACAACAGTTTCTATCATACGTATCGACATATGCTTACTTATGTATTTTTCTTTGTACGTTGCAACTGATGAAAAAAGTTAAATACAAGTAAAACGACTTTTTATTGTCTTTGGAAAACATTAATACAATCCTTGGTATATACGAAGTATATTTATATGTAGATAATAATGATGTAATTGTATTTATCAATCAAAACTGAAATGAATATTATATTGTTCAAACAAAACAAATATCAGGAATATTATTTAATCAAAAGATAATATGTAAAGTTATAGGCTAAACTTTTGAAACATTGTTCAACAACTTGAAAAAGCATTAAAAAATTAGAGGAGAAGTCATAGAGACATGAAACTCATCATGTGGCGAAATGTTTCCAGTAGTTAAGATTGATGAATCCTAATGGAATCTGTAATTGTACATACATGTTTTCGTTAAAAATTTCATAATTATTTGCATGATTAAAGAAGTACAATACAATAACGTAGATATAATCAGTATTAATTGTTATGTTTATCTCCTTCCACACGGTTATTACTTTTGCATTTTTTCATATATTTGTCCATTTGTGATCTTGACACGAAATTAAACTCTTGATTGCTCATTTTGATACAGTCCTCGAGAATATCTTTTGTTATTATAATATACTCTGCCAGGAAAAAAGACACGCCACAGCGGTACTTCAAATTAAAATTTAACTGTTCGGGAAATAAATTCAAAATACTTCATAAAACGTCAGAGGTTTTGACAAATACAAGCCTGAGATGGTCAATCCGTGTTTTGTCCGTTTTTATTGGATGTAACGAAATTTCGTGAAATTTATACATTTTGTGTAAATTCATAAACATTTAAAATGAATATCGCCAAAATTGGGTTCATTGTTAGAGTAAAGCATTTCCTAACTGAATTTATATTGGAAAAATGTAAGGAAAACCTAAAACTTACCATCATATCTAGCTTGAATCAAATTACCGATTTTTGTCCCAAATTTCTACAATAATAGTTTAAATCCAGCGACTCGCCACTAATAATTTATTGATTTATGATTTTTTAGTCCCTGACTCACGATGAGTTTTTTCAAATAACGTTAAAATTTTTATTTTTGTTTAATTTTCTTGACTAACGGGGAAAAATCATTACAGAAAGAACACACCCTCATTGGGCCCCACTTTTACTAAAACGGCCACGTTTGCTGATACATCTTTGTTTTGACCATTCTGCTCAAATACAGATGCATTAACTGTCCAAAAGAAAAACATTCTATGCACAATGATTCTTTGCGTTTTGTTTATCACAATGTTTAATTGGAGTTTTAAAGTGAATTTACAAATTGTTACGTGCAATATTTTGCATTAATGACAAATAAAAAGAACCACGTTCTGTTTTAATATTATCTGTTGAATTTTAATTGAAAAATACATAATCCTTCAATCTGGTTTATTGTATAACACAATTTTGCACGTTATGGGGGGAATAACGGCGGCAAAAAATATAGCTAAACGTTTAATCTGTTTATGGTTAAAATCAAACAACTTTATGCTGTTATTACAAAAGGAATTCGAAGATACCAAAGGGACAGACAGAAAGTCGCAAGACAGACACGACCATGGCCACAAAACGAAACGAAAGACTGCACGTAAAGGTTTTCATTTTCGACCTTAAAAAATCCGGTAAAATCTACAGATCGGCAGGGATTTTCAGATTATATTATGCAAAAAAAAAAACAAAGCACTGCGTTTAAGAAATAAAAGACTTATGTTTTCTAACATAATAACAATCACGACTGTTGAATTTTTCGATGATAAAATTTGAAATACGACTTTCGTTGGTTACCAATATGCAACACCTCTATTTCAGCCGTTCTAAATAACTGAAGCCAAAAAGAGCAAAAAAGCGGAGACATTATGGTATAGGTGTCATTCTGTTGAACATATATTCTCAGGTAACCTACAGTTTCAGTGCCATATCATATTTTCCTTTTGAGACCGATGTCCTTCGGGAACATCCACTAACCAGAATTTGCATTCTAAGCAAAACTGCCCTTATTAAAACCGATCATTGCATTGATTGTTATATTTGAGCAATTAAAACGTGGAAAGTAGATAGATATAAATACATCAAATGACATTGATAAGTTATATAGGTAAAACTCAAACTTTTAATAAATGGACGACATTGTCATATGAAAACAAAAGAGTGACATTTACCGAGGAAAAGCAAACAAAAAAAAAAAAATAAATAAAAAAACAAAGGAAAAACTACCTCACAGAATCGTGAATGACGAACATATTATTTAATTAACAGGGACAGTAGATCATTTGAATCGTATAAAACTATATAACTTCACTTTATCCCCGTGTCTCTGTCTGATCAAAATTGTGCTTAATAAATAATTATTATATTTATTCAATGTTTTCTTTCGTCTTTCGGAAATTCCAGTTTTTTTTGCCTTTTTTAAAAACTCAGTCTTCAAATACTGACGAATGCTTTAAGGATACAATTTAGTTTTGGAACATTCAGTCACAACTTATTAAAATACATTGTTGTCACATATTAGGTATCTGACTTTTTTTAAAATCCATTTATCCATTTAATAAAAATAAAAATTATCCCACTATAAAATCCTGGAGTGAACTTAGGTGGCAGTTTATGCATTAAAGAACTTAAAAATAAAGATCAACACAAACACAAATCAAATACAAATGAAAACATGTTTATTCGTCTTGTTCGTACAAGTTTAAGTTCACATGCAATATAATTAATACAGGTTGCATTTGCGTATTCAGGAATGGTTATTATTGATTTTTTGTGCCCAATATATTAGTATTTATTTATTGATTAACAATGGTAACAATACATGATTCGTGTGTCGTAATTATAATAAAGTGGATCCGGAATGGTCAGGATTACTGGCTTTGCGCGTCGTATTTATGATACAGTTGATCCGGAAAGGTTAGCATTACTAGCTTTTCGTGTCGTAGGCACAGTTGATCCGGAATGGTAGGCATTACTGGCTTTGTGTGTCGTATTAATGATACAGTTGATCCGGAATGGTAAACATTACTGGCTTTGCGTGTAGTAATTATGACAAAGGTGATCTCGAATGGTAAGCATTACTGACTTTGCGTAGGACGGTTTATCGAAATGTTTTTTATACGTGGCAGCATTAAATACAGAAAATGTTGTCAAACAAATCATAATGTAATACATACAAGTTACGATTGATTGGCAAGATATAAATAAAAGTTGTAACATTTTACCTCGAAAATCCTGACAACTAAAACAGGTATTTATAAATACCTGCTACAATAGGTTACAATAGAAAAGAACAAAAATTTTGTTTTGCATAAATTCCACATTTGTGTGTGGAAATTACCTTGATTATACCCGGCAGAAAGATACCAAAGTTAAGTCAAATGACAGACAAGACAATTGAAAGTTATCAATCTCTAAAAAAAACAAACATCCCTTCTAAATGAAAAATTGATGTTTTTTTTGCTTGTGTTGCTGTGCTTCACTTTACATGTAGTTTTTTTACTGGTCATCATACATGTATTGGTACTAAATTTGCTCAGTTAAACTGATCAATATTCTGTATTAAAGAAAATTTGGAATGGGTTTCATAGAACGAATATAAATTAAAACATTATAATAATCAAGACTGGTTTCTTTAGATTTAAAAAAAAAACAAATCTTAAAGCGAATGAAATGGATTCGTGCCCACTAAACTAGTTTAGCCCTACCCCACGTCTCATTTCAGGAGTCTCATTCCCAAGTCAGGAATTGTGGTCATTGGTTTCTCGTTGTGTTTTATGTTTTGCTGCATGTACATTTTTGTTAATATTCAGGTAAAAGCAGTATTATTTTACGCATACACGAAATCCGCAAGGACTGATGTTTACCAATATTGAAAGGTTTTTGGAGACCTCTAGATTTGTGGATTCCCTCTGTTTTTCTCGTAGTTGGTATGTTGTCTCTATGACATTTACTCAATATCTTCATGTTGAAGACGAATTGGATAACACTCGACGTTGATTTGAGTCACAGAACACTGCCGAGTGGATATTAAATTTGGGTATTGGTCAGAAGTCACTGACAAAACAGTGTGGGTACCATGTAAAAACCCCTTAATTGGAGCCCAGATTATAATCATCAACCGGTCGTGGACCTGTGACGCTTCTCAATGTCAAATGAATATCAGTTGAATGTCAATAAGTCGGGTTTTTATCCAGTAAAACTGAATGTCGACTATTGTACTCAGTATAAAGTGAATGCAGTTCTATTACTTTATTACAAAATACCTGAATATATGTTGAACAAATAGGGATTTTTCTACTACATGTTTATCTAAAGGAGTAACGTCTCTTCAGTTGCATGAGAACCGAACTATAGGAAATCTAAACATCGTAAAAGAAGTACTCAAATCCAAACACATTGAAATAGGAAGCCAAATCCGAGGGTCAGCAAATTAGTGCAATGTTCTTTTCGTCTGTAATATGTATCATTTGAAACATTTTGTTATTGTTATGCTATCTTCCATTAGCGTTGTACTATGCGTTTGTTTGGTATAGAGGTTGTTTTAATTTTTTTGTATTTGAGGTATTTTATGCCGGTGGTATATTTGTTTTAAATGTGCAGAATTTATGCTGAGATCGTTCTAAAACAATGACCATTTGCAGTTTCGTATTAAGTTTAAATTTCTAGGCAGGTATGATATTTCAGAATCTGTTTTTCTTCTTATATTTTTTCGGGTAGAGTGTTACAACTTATACATATTACCTATTAAATTAATATACAACAATGCAATCGCTGAATCTTTTATTTTTCTGACTATTCATGAAATAATTTCCGCTCTAAACTAGTCAGCAAACGTGCAATCGAAAAAATATGCAATGTTAAAAATCTCGCTTAACGCGTCGAAACATGTTACTGCTCGTTAGATGCTAATGTTTACTTTGCAAATTGTAAAGACGAGTGAGACAGCATGACTGTCGAGGACTATGGCAAACCGTTCACACTTTTTGAGACCTAAGGACATTCCAGGTTTATCATTAATATAGAATCCTTAAGTGACAGCAATTCCAAACATATAAGTAAAAAATCTTTAATCTTATTGAATTCAGTTATGACTAAAGGTTCCCACCTAATATATAAAATGGAATGACAAATTAAACAATAATCGGTCAACCAAAATATAAGGCATATAGCATGAGGTCCAACTGGTCTACATGTTCCTGGATTTGGACAGGCACATGCATCATACATCTGATTTAAACATGGTTTGAGGTCTCTCCAACACCTCAGGCTCATATGTAAAAAAAACATGACACTCAACTATAATCGTCATCTATAATAGTTATAATAGTTGATATCGATACATATTTATATATAAGAGATGATAGGTTTACCGATCTAGGTAAAATATTGCTGTTTCTGATACATAGGTAAATACACCTGGGTGTCTACTAAAGTTACGAATCTTACTTGTTTTAGTGTAAATTTAGCATTTAACCGTAAATGAAAATTCTTAAGCAAAGAATTATTAATTAATCCAGAGAAAAAAAATCTAACATAAATCTTTTTTTTTTATTTTAGTAACTGATAAATAAAGGTTGGTCGCGTAAAAATTCCCAGCTTTCTTTACAATATTTTTTATTGAAAGACATGTTAAACACTTTTACAAAGCACTCTATTGTACGTATTAACTGAATATTTGTAATTCTACAATAAGCGTTTTCTGCACTAAGAAATAACAGTCCCATCAAGGTTACCAGTTTAGTTAAATTCTTCATTAAAACAACCACACTCGAACTGTTTTTACCCTTATATGTGTTTATGGTTTAACTTTAGTAAAAGTAAAACATCATATGTCATTCCAGTATAAATAACCTTCAAGGTTTATATTTGTTTGAAGTTCCAAACACGGGGCTCACTTTATATTTCCCAAATAATGCTGTGCTTTAAGTATTTTTCCCATCCAATATTTCATGCATTTATTTGAAATAATCAAAATGTAATATATTGCAATTAATTAATTGTTTTACTGCGCGATATTGCTTGACAAAACTGTCATATTTTTGTAAAGATGGAGAGAGCTGTCATATTTTTGTAAAGGTAGTGGGAGCTGCTACTTTTTGTTAATTTAGGGAGAGCTCTCACATCATTGTAAAATTGGAGATCTATCACATGTTTGTAACTGTAGAGAGAGCTTTCATATTTTTGTAACTGTGTAGAGAGATGTCATATTTCTGTAGACTTGGCGAGAGCCAATACTTTTTGTAAAGGTTGAGAGAGCTGGAAATTGTTGTTAAAATTGAGATATCTGTCATTACTTTGTAATGGTGGAGAGAGCTTTTATATTTTTATAAAGGTTAAGGGATCTCATAATTTTGTAAAAATTGGAGAAAGCTGAACATTTTTTGTAAAAGTGGAGAGAATTGAACCTTTTTGTTAAATTGGAGAGAGCTGATACATTTTTGAAAAGATGAAGAGAGTTGTCATTGCAATTTGCTGAGAGCTGAAACTTTTTTGTAAAACGAGGATAACTGAAACTTATTGTAAAGGTGGAGAGAGCTGTCATATTTTTGTAAACGTGGAGAGCGCTGTCGAATTTTTGTAAAGGTTAAGAGAGCTTTCATTACTTTGTAAAGTTGGAGAGAGCTGTCATTGCTTTTTAAATGTGAAGATAGCTATCATATGTTTATAAAGGTGAAGGGATCTTATAATTTTTTAAAGTTAGAGATAGCTGAACATTTTTTGTAAAAGTTGAGAGAGTTAAACCTCTTTGTAGAGGTAGAGAGAGCTGATATATTTGTAAAAGTGGAGAGAGCTGTCATATTATTGTAACTTTGTTCAGAGGTGAAACTTTTTGTTAAAATGGAGATAACTAAAACTTATCGTAGAAGTGGAGAGAACAGTTATAGTTTTGTAAACGTGAAGAGTGCTATCATTACTTTGTAAAGGGGAAAAGATATCATATTTTTCTAAAGGTGAAGAGAGAGAGCATATAATTTTGTAAAGTAGGAGAGAGCATATAATTTTGTAAAGTTGGAGAGAGCTAAATATTTTTTGTAAAGGTGAAGAGCGTTGAACCTTTTTGTAAAAGTGGAGAGAGCTGAGCCTTATTTATTTTGTTAAGGTGTCATATTTTTGTGAAGATAAAGAGAGCTGTCGTATTTTTGTAAATGTAGAGAGAGCATATAATTTTGTAAAGATGGAGAGAGCTCAATATTTTCTGTAAAGGTGGAGAGCGTTGAACCTTTTTGTAAAAGTGGAGAGAGATGAACCTTATTTGTTTTGTTAAGGTTTCATATTTTTGTGAAGATGAAGAGAGCTGTCCTATTTTTGTAAAGATGGAGAGAGCTGTCATATCATTGTAAAGGTTGAGAGAGCTGTCATATTTTTGCGAAGATGGAGAAATCATATCTTTCTAAACGTGGAGAGAGTGGCCATATCTTTGTAAACCTGGAGAGAGCTGTCATATCTTTGTAAACGTGGAGAGATATGTCATATCTTGGTAAAGGTGGACATAGCTTCAATATATATGTTGACGTGGAGATAGTTATCTTTTCTTTGTAAACGTACAGGCGGATATTATTTCTTTCTAATGGACTCTAAAGTCTTCCTATGTATTTGTCATTGTTTGATATTCAAAAGCTAAACAGATATCGCCCGTTAAAATTTTGTTATAATAATATCAGAGCCAAAACAAATCACCTCCAGCCTACGTAGAAGTTCGCAAACTGCTGGACGTTGAGCAGCAATCCATCAATTGATTATATTGGCATCAATCGCTCAAAATGCATGTAGAATCGTTCACACACACACATATATATATATATATATATATATATATATATAAACGTCTAGAAAATGTAAAATTTACATAACATGTAATGTATGTTTATGTAAATTTTACTGTTGACCCGCTGTTTATATTCTTGGCCTGCTGCTGCTGTATGGTAGACAATTTTCTTTAAG
>JARWCS010086698.1:0-15388 GCA_034783895.1 Geukensia demissa | reverse complement strand
TGGGACACAACAGGGCAACGGTTTTTGACTGCCACTGGAAAAAGGGAGTGATGGGTAGGGACATAAAATTTAGCCTTGGGTAGCGCTACGGCATAAACCTACTCTTTTTCGAAAACTACAAAAGGGGTATTTTACGTGCAAGGTGCATGGCACTCTCCAAACATGTCAACCACTATGGTCCACGGCCAGGCTTTCTGTATTATAACCTGGCAACCCCCCAACGAGAGGGCCTCCCCTTTCCGCCACCTGGGGTTCGCGCTGGGTCAGCTCTGTGGGTCGAGCCCTAGAGACCACTCCGGTGCTTAGTATTTGGCTTTTGAATATTTGTAATAAATATATGGAAGATGTATTTGGCATATATTCCATATTCTTTCTTCTGAATAGCAGTGTATACTGTTATTGTATAGCAATGCAATATCCCAACACCATATTCCAATATCCAACATAGAACCCACTTCCCCTCATATTATGTGCAGATAGTGTTTTGATTGTATAACAGTATTACTATTCCATTATTTATGTAACCAAAAATTAGTGTGCAATAATCTTTCATACTGCACTAGTGCAATATTTACAATTTCAAAGTAACATCATTAATGAGATAATTATTTTAAAAAAAAAGAATATGCAGTTTAAGGATGTTTTTATTTTTTCAAAGCTTTGGTACAAGGGTTACCATATGAATGTTTATGAATATTGTCACTTGAGAAATACTAATTGCACTTGCATGCTTGTGCAATATAATGTTCTACTCAAGAAAATGTTTGTCAATATTCGTGCAATAACCCTATAAAACACGAGACAAAGCAGTCATTGACTGCAGAGTTTGCTTCCCAAGCTGGGGCATGATTAGATACAAAATATGTAAATATGCATGATAAATATACTAAAATTTTTACAAGAAGAATAATTGTAAAGCTTGTACCAATAATATTTGAAAGAAAGAATATGGAATATATACAAGAATGACACATCCACATCTAACAAATTTCTTTAAAACTGCATTATAATGTACCAATGAACTGGTGTATACAAACTTTGAAGGTTTCTCAGCGACAGCTTTTGTATAGGTCTTGACTAAATCTGTAAGTTCCTCATCTGTTTCTATAAACTGTACAACACTTCCTGTCCTTAGCTGAGCATCTGTACAGGCCTAGAGAAAATTTTATAAACCTAGATTACATTAGAATGAAATAATTTTTGGTATATGTGGTATTGAATAATAGGATGCTGACTGGTGTCAAGGCTGTCATGTGACTTGAAGATTGATGTTTCATAACCTAATGGTGTAATTACCACCTTGGATGTTCTTCCATGAAAATGCACTTGATGATATAAGTCAAAATGGCGATGGTGTAGAAATCTGGCAAAACTATATTCATTTAAGCTTATCATTTTACACATTTTTTTGTTGTCAGAATGTATTGGCAATTATAAGAATTAAATGCTTATTTCTGTAGTTACAAAAGGTTGAGAAAGTATTGCCTGACTGCACTTTTTTAGTCTAAAGGACTTCTGTACTTAATACTAAACATGCTACAGTCAATGCTTTTACACACTAACAAAGCTACAAAATAAGTATTCAATGATTCAAAATTCAAAAGGATACCATTTCTCCCTTATCCAAGTTTTTCTGAGTGAATTATCTGCCCTTTGTATGAGCTGAGATGAATTTTATTCCTATATGCATACTTTCACATTTTTTATGATCATGTTAAGTTGCATTGAAATCAACTGAACAGTTTAGGAGATGAGCTTACTAGGTATGTTGACAGGCAGATGGGGTGATTCTTTGTTTGCAGGGGACTGATGATAATTAAAAGAATCCTATATTCCCTTGTATAACTTAAAGGGATAATTTAACACTTTTAAAGAATAAAGCATAAAAATCTCATGTAATTTGACTTGCTAAACTTAACACTTGTGAGGGAAATTTTTGCATAAATGTTCAAGACGTGAAATAAGGAAAAATAACACCCACACAAAAATTTCCACGTTTACAGTATATAAAATAAAATTAAGTTTCAAGCATGCTTATTATAGACAAGTTTTCATATTATTTTATTAAATTTACCTCTTCAATATCAACCCTTGAAATCACTATGTTGACATTTTTCTTCTTTTTGGGGGGCTCTGAACTTTGACCTGTTGATAGTACAGCATCCCTGTGTTGTCTTTGTTTAATGGTTTTCAGATCTCTGAAATAATAAAATTAAGACATTTGACATTTCACACCTCAACTTATAGATCAATATTTTGGTTATTTTATTGATATTTTTATAAATACAAACTTTTCTTGGTCTTAACCATTCTCCTTTAAAGTAAAAATGTGTAGGTAGCCCCTTTTTCAAAGACAGGATCCAAAGTTGAAGTATGTGTATAGGCCACAATTTCTATATGCTTTTAATACAACATCTTATAAATCACTGGAGCAGTCATAAACAGCAATTAATCAATTGCAGACAGTTTTGGCATGCAGTGCTGTAGATTTGGACCCGCAAGCAAAATTAAAAAACAGTCAATCATTCAGAAATTGTGTGGCAAAATGACCCCAATTGCTAAGATACAGCTGCTGGCCAGTTATCATCGGCACGCAGTTATGTAGATCTTCACATACATATTGTACATACAAATGGACTAGGGTCATTAAAACAAATTTTTGGCCCAAGAATTTTGGTAAAAATGAAAAGTGGCTAATATATATTTTTTGTATTGAATAATGTCTATATAAGAAAATCCAACAGAATTTTTTGTTAAACTGGTTCTACAATGGTCACATGGCACATAGAAATTGCTTTTAACATGAAAATACCAAGAAATGACTTAATTTGATAAAACATTTGATACAATTTTGTTGATTTTAATATAAATCTCACTAAACATCACAACCAATCTTTGAAAGATCTATTAAGTACAAATGCTTGGTTAAAAAATCTTCAGGATGTTCTGGTGGCATCATATCTATTTTGAACAAAACACCTTAAAAATATAGTATTTTTAGGGAAAATGTTACATTCACGTTGAAATAGTAAAACATATCCTGTCATTTGTCAAAATGTCAAAAAGTATAATATGTATTGAATTATTAAAAGATCTTTTACATGAATTTCCCATAGGATCCCATCTTTAATGAAGTTTGATTGGTGGGGTGGGCATCGTGATTGGTCATTGGGGATGTTAGAGACAGGACCACCTATATAAGGACAACTCTGATAAAATTGGGTTCCATCTGGACAAGACATTTCAGACAAGAAGATTTTTTTCCATTTATTTCCCAAAGGGTCCCATGTTATGCTGTCAAAGCTATGTCGATGGTGTGTGGGAGTCCCATGTTAAAACAAGTTTTGCTGTGGTTGCCATTTTGAATTGTCAGTGAGAATACCAGATACAATTCTGGGAAAGAACTTGAGAACATTCTATAAGTTTGGTTCCAATGAGAAAATCAATTGCAAGCAACAAGATTTTAAGCAAATTTCCTTTAGGGTCCCGTGTTAAACTTAAGAAATTTAGCCCAAAATGTGAATCCATAAACTTGCAAAGATAATAGTCAAGGCAGAGTTTAATTTAAAGGAACATGATTATGCTGAAAAGTCAAACAATCAAAATGAAATTAACAATCATGACAGCTTAAACTTTACACAAGGGCAGCAGCAAATTTCAACAAACTTTGTAAATAAAACATATTTTTATATTTATTTTTCTTTTGCTATCTTATCATATGTACATTTACTGAAATAGTTTGGTTGTATTAAGTTCCAATTTTAACTCAATTTCTCATCTTTTGTCAAATTGTAGAACAAGTGTAAACTGTTTGGTTTACACAGGTTTTCCAATTATAAAATCTGTTTCTTTATCAGAACTTAGTATTGGGTCATCCCCGGAAGACATGTGTTGCCTGCTTTCTATATGCCTAGGAAGGCAAACATTAAAGGCAATAATTTTAGTTAATTTCTGATGAATGGTTAAGAAGGACTGGTGGATTAGAAATTATTACCCGCTCTCTTTTCAGCATAATGAGAAATTCTTCATAAAATCAACTACTTTGACCCTTCTGCTCCACATTTAAACTGAGAAAGTTGAAAATATATAAATAGAAAGTAGGGAAAAGAAAAATGGAAAAAATACACTATTTTTAAAGGGGAACTATATTCGTGGACAACGAGGTGGACACAAATTAATTGTGGTCCCGGACCAGATAAAGACAACATATTGTTTATATTATATAAAACATTTACTTTTAAATTTATAACTGTACAATATTTCCCTAGCAAAGTCGAAGGATCAAGGGAAATATTTAAGTTAATGTACATTATTATATTGAGTTTAAAGGTTTCATAACTTTATAATTACTGTTTTTATGTAGTTATGTAAAACATATGCATTATCTGGTCTAAAATTAAATGTTTCTCAGAATCTATGCATTTGACAATTTCGATTTTTAAATCACCATACTTATCTGTTTTATTTCTAAAAGGGAGAAATCTAATTATTTAAGTTTCTAAATTCTGAAACCACTTTAATGTCCTTTAAGCAGTATAAGAAATCGTGATTGGTAAGTTCTGATAATTCCCATCTAGGCGCCTAGTGACCATCGAACCGAGCTGATGAAAGTGGTCTGTAAATATTAAAAAAAAATCCAAACACGAAGCGACTTTAACCTATCACTTCAGGCGGGTGAAAGTTAATACACATTTTACATCCAGGGACGCCAATTTTAGAGGGTCAGTGCCTAGTGCTTATTCTTTCCCTGCGCTTCCTGTGAGAAAAGGTGGTTGGTTATATAACGTTTAACTCATACAACGGATGCCCTTTTTAGCAAGTGTTCTATTGCTAAAACCCTCGATGGTTTCATTCATATAAATTTGTTGACATGATATTATATTAGATTTTGTCCTTAATATGTACGAGCATGTATAAAACAGTCACATAAAAGGTATTTTTGGCCGTGTAATACTACTAGTCTGATGTAAATACAAACACGTTAATAAAATCTTTTATGAAAACGCTTTCATTCAGTATTTCAAAATTGCAGGACATCAAAAGCAAATAATTCTCCTTCTTCAACCACCTCTTCCCACAGGAAGCAAATTTCTTATTTCTGAGCCGATCATATGTTATTTGTCTGAGGATTAAAAAATTAATTATGAAAAACACCACTGGCACAATAAAATGATGCATCTCTGCAGTCACAACGATTTTTTGATTTTTCTATGAAGCCTGATCTCAAAATGGCTCTGGCGACCACATCTGGCCTTTGATTATCACTTCTGCGAATCCGATGTTTATATTTATAAACTGGATTATCTTGGTCAACTTTTATCCCAATTTCGGAACAGGATACATGGTAAGAAAAAGAGCCACCAATGATGTCCTGTGGGTCTCCTGTTGGATGTATAACCATGATTCTATTTGGCGAAGAGATATCTGTAACAATGCCATGATGATCATACCAGGGTAGATAACCAGTTTTGAAAATGATGACATCTCCTTTAAGAAGATGGTTAACAGTATCAACACGGATACGACTGATGGCCTGATCTTCAAAAGAAATATTTTGTCTATAAATAATTCGGTGGTTATACTTTTACATAGTCTGTATAATAAGATATCTGTTTTAAAAAAAAGGTTGTCGCTTTTAAGTAGCGGACAAACTTCAAACAAATTAATTGTCTGTCAGACGCAGACAAAAATTATATAAAACTCACTCTAACATGTCTAAAACCTGCTATTTTAAAATTGAACATAGTAAGGGCATTATTTTATTTTGACGCAACCGACATTTTTTCACCGATCATTTAATCATAATTGTTAAATTTGGATCTCGAACTTCCTATGTTTTGGGTTCCAATGCTACTGATGAGAGGTTACTCCTTGCAATGTACATATAGCATACATTTTACCTCAATTCTCAATATTTATTCAACATGGGTAATTTTGTATTTTGAAACCACTGGGTCGATACCTTTGCTAGTGGATCATGTCCTTGAGGGTATTAACCAGCCCAGTTGTCAGACTTGTCTGGCATAAAACAATGTTTAACAGAAAGTTGCTGCATTTTTTAAATTCTAAAGCACTGAAAATAAGGAAAGTATTGCACTAAGAAGTTGTCCTTGCCGTTGAATTTGTTTTCCCATTTCGATTTGTTTGGATCTTGGAGTTCCTATGTTTTGGTTTTAATTCTACTGGTGAGAGATACTCCTTAAAATGTAATATAGAATATCTAAATTCTCCATATTTATTCAGCATTGGTAATTTTCTATTGAACGGAGTTACATACCCAAACACTTTAAATCCATGTTATCATGTAATCTCAGAAACCGAAAAAAGTTATTTGAAAACCAAAATGTTTAAAGCCATCAGTGACATAAGACACGATTTCATTCCCTAGAAACATTACATGGAACCCGTTTTGGGCAAAATCTTACAATTCGTAGGGCGTAAAGTCATTCAAATTCACCAATAAAAATATTCATTTCTTTGAGGCGTAACTAAGTTGCATCTGGATCGATTTAGTTTGTTCCCCTTATCCTAGATTGGCTATTACCGGATGGTAAATGTGCACTGCAATGAGTGTCTTAAAAACACAGGAACTGCTAACTTTTCCGGTGGGGTCCACATTGCTCATAGAAAAAGGTTCAGTTTTATTTTTGTTTTTTAAAGTTTAGATTATTTTTGTTCCGCCTCGTTCTTAGATTAACCGTGCGAATCAATTTTTTCTTGCTTCTCTCGCACATTTTTCACCAAAATAAATGTTTTTCCATTACATCCTAAAACCTGTTAGAAGTTTAAATTCTACTGTCATTTGGTGGGTGGCTGTCTCATGGACAATAATGCCACATCTCCTATTTTTATAATGTTAATATAGAAAAAGGAGATGAAGTATGATTGTCTATGAGACAAACATCCAAAACGTGTAAATCTTTACCCTAAGGCCTTCAATAATAATAGACACCCCACGACAGGCTATAATAGCCCTTAAATCAAATGTGATGACTTTCAAATATAACAACTATCGGCCAAATAAGTTATCAGTGTAAAACAAATAATACTCAAACATAAAATAACGACCTTGACTGGATTACAGGTTCCTGACATGTTTGTGAATACTCAACCTTCCCCTAACCTGGGACAGTGGTGTGACAAAACTACATTCAAACCAAACTTTGAAAAAACAACTTTAAATTGAAGTCGACACATAGTACGCAGACAATAACAGATATATCAACCACGAAAAAGTTTCTCTGTTTCTGACTGCTTGTTAAAAATTCAAACACAGTCGATAACAAATCTGGTTCTCTTAAGCTAAAACATCAATCAAAATATGTCCAGTTGGATTTAATTTAAAAATATAACTAAAAGCCAAAGAAAACAAGGTGTTGTGCAAAGGCCAAATAAAATTTGAGAAGTTCGGGTTTTAAATTGCAAATATATTGTCATAATAACTGTATGTTTTATTGAGTTTATCTATCAAATCAGATTTAGAAGCATAGGTAGTTACTTTATACTTTAAATGAAAAAAGGCCATCATAATATGATGCAACTATGTTACATTCAGAAAGATTCATTCTGATAATTTGATATCTTATTTTTTTCCAAACCGCGAGAACTCGAAAACGCTAATAGAAAAACGATATTTTCTATTGATGAAGTTAAATCCAGAAAAGCGCTTTACATGCAATTAGATCTGGCTTTTCAATATTTGTTGTATGAAAATGAAAAGATATGAGGTAAATGTCAGAAAGACTGCACTTTAACCACGAGGAAAACAGTTGGGAGTTAAACAACCGAGAGGTCTCCACAAGGCCATCAACAAGGACGAAATACCACCACTTGTGAAAAGATCTAAAACGCACCAAATAACAAATCGTGTATGCGTAAAATAATACTGCATTTATATGAATATTATCAAATAATGTACATATGACTAAACATTAAACATAAAGAAATACATATGACTACAATTCCTGACTTGGGACAGGCAAATGATATATGTGGTCGGGTTAAACTAGTTTAGTGGCTACCCAAACCTCCCTCATCAAAGGGTCAATAAAAAATAAAAACGCAGTAACTGTCGAACTATAAAAATCAAACGGAAAGTCACCCAATTTGACTAGATAGTACCTTAATTGCAATAAAATATATTAATCAAAAATACATGCAAACAGAAGATAGATCTCCAATGAATGCTCGCAGTTTCTGAAAGCTAGCCCAGGGGGAGATTCCTGATGATAAAATACCAAGCCTCTCAACGAGATGAAACGTATGAAGATGTGGATTCTGTTTTTCTGACATATATTCCATATACACTCTTTGAAATAATTAAGCGTTTTTAACGTTAACAAACCATGAAGTTTGACATGAAATTAATTACATACCGTTTTACAGAAATTGAGATAGCGTATTTACTTAAATAATATACCTTTGAAATGACAAAGAGGGTGTGAAATGTACAGTACGTAGTAGATGTCCTTACTGGTTTATTTGGGTTTGAGGAATTATTCTACCATGTTTGTATCCCGGATTTCCTCCGTTAGAGATTTCTCCTCAAAACGTATACAGCATTGAAAAAGTCCCAGTAAAATAATGGTAAACATGTATTCTAGCACGAAAGAAATTCTTTTTGTTCTCAAGAAACCACTAGATCTTTCTTTTCTTAACCCTTCGGGAATACCTTACTGTATATCTTCTGGTCATATGATTTCCCGCCACTTTTTCAAAAAGCCTAAATAAAGTTTACGACACCCCGTAATGATTTTTTGAATCAAGTATTGCACACTTTAATATTATATACTCATATACTATTTTCAATCGACACTGCCAGAGCAACATCTTTTACGTTACCGAGTTTTCTCCCTGAAACTGAAAACTCTTGTTCCCTCTTTAACTTATAACCGCAACCGGTAGCTGATAAAATATGTTGACAAAAGTGTTCTCTGTTGCACGGTAAACATTCCTTAGATTAGGGTTGAAGAGACCCGAGAAGTGTGTAAAATTTTATTGCCCTTGAAATAATTGACGGAACCCGTTAACGGTCAAAACTCTCAAACCGTAAGTTATAAAGGCCTTAGACCTTCCCGGATTGCTATCCTCGGGCCTTATCTTGAAATGAACAAAAGGTGAAAAGTCAAGGTCTAACCTGACCTTTCAATTTTACCCTTATTATAACTTAAACTTAGAAACCATTAAACGTAGCTGACAAAAAGTTTGCCTTTTTAATTTGTTACATTTGTGTTTTGACATCTTTTAGTTTGTTTCAAATTTGTCTTGTTTATTGGACTATACACTTCTGATCTCTCACATGGGTATTCTACACTGGACGTGAAACTATACATAAAACCAATTGCATTAACTTTTAACGAGCTTAAAAGTTGGCTGAAAAACTTTATATAGAAACGTATGTCTAATAGAGATTTACATTTGTTGTATGAGTTCTAAATAATTGGACCAAACTTAATGGACATAAGGCCCCAAACAGTTTTTGCTCTTAAACGGTAAGATAAGGAGAAAATTTTAAGTGGCAATCTTAACAGTATTTTAATAAAAGAAATTGTTTACTCTTTATTCCTAATAATAAAGAATAAAGGGATGTTAATTTAAGAAGACACCATAATTATGGAAATAATTACAATAATTATAATAAAAATAATATAATAATAATAATTATACCATATATGATAGTTATTATAAAACGGAAGCTAATTTTATTGAATATTTACAAAAGAATATCTGTTACCAATGCCATGTTATCAATATTATCAGTTGGTAGTTAAATTGAACATTATCATCTAAGACAACTTTGTTTACACTTTTATTTTAATGAATAGTTTTATCTTAACTTAATTGATATTGCCAATCACAGGTTTTTCAGACCAGTTAGTTTTAAGAAAGGCAAACCAGAAAAACGTTTGTTCCTTAAACCTTTATCCGCTAATAAATGTCTTGACGCAATCAATCTAATCAATATCCTCCAAAAAAATCCGTCAAATCTAAAATTCCACCATATTTTAAAGATCAGTCTGTACCAATCATTTCTTACACCTATACCACACCTTTTGCAACCAACAAATTCAACTACAAACACGTGTTGAAGAATCACATTATCGACAACTACAAGTCTAAACCCCGGACTCCGCTTGTGCGAGTTCCATGTTCTAATATAATCCTGTTGACAACGTGAATACTGGCGACTCCGGAAATTTTTCGGTCGTCATTATTTAGTTGATTGGTACAAAATATCCATTTCAGAAATGACAAAGGATATCTTCTCACTGTCTTGATAACAAATACGTTCTATACGGGTTATGACTAACATCGATTGCGACTATACAACGGTTTTGTCTACCGAGTCACACGACGAGGGAAACTAGTGGAGTAGGAGTGCTTACCCTTCCGGATCACCGGAATTCAACCTAGTTTTTTGTAGGTTTTTGTTACTCTTACTTAAGTTTTCAGTGCAGTGTTGTGCGTTCTTGTTTGTCTTTGGTTTCTTTTTTTGGTGGCCATGGCCTTGTCTATCTTCTGATTTAACGATTATTGACTGCCCCTTTGGTATCTCTTAGAATTCTTTTTTTTTCATAACAGCGGTAGAATAGTATGGGATAACACTTTCTTGTGTTAGTCTTTGTTTAATATCATAATATTTTCATTAAATTGATGAATATTGCCCTTACCTGTAATATAGGGGTCATTTGCACCCATAGTTTCGTTAAAAACCTGTAACATATTTCAAATATAAATAAATTAAACAAATGATGCTATATAAACAAACAATTCAAATAATTTGGTGACATAGAATGTAGAGTGACTAGAAAGTCGATTTTAACTAGCCTGTACAGACCCTAATAGCCTAACCAACACACCACCGGGGCAGTGTTTATGTTTGGGATCTGAATGATTTTTTTATTTACTTATACTTTTGAAAATAAGGGTACTTGACCTGAACTAGCAAAACAATAAAATCTCTGCATTTGATAACATTTTTGGATAAAAAAGTAAATGTTGTTTCCAACAACACAATCCCATAATATAAGTTCGTATCTGCTTTTAAAGGAAAAGGGTCGTTAAGGCACATTTTTGGTCAATGACATTTGCCTAAAAATGAAAAGTGGCTTATTTCTATTATTTTATATCGTTTGTATTATAAAATGTATAAAAAAGAAAAACCTTCTTACTCTATTTGATGCAAAATTGACACAAAACATCAGAACCAAACTTTGCACGATTTAAGATTTAGCAATTACACATGTTTAGTTAAAATATCTTCGTGATGGTTATGTGCGATCTAATATTTTGAACAAGACATTTTCAAAAATTTAGTATTTTACAGAAAAAGTTACTCTCTTGTTAAAATAGCATGCACTGTCGTTTTGTTGAAATGATGGAAATTATATAAAAATCTGTTAAGAATTATTATAAGACAGTAATTAAAGCTAAAATTTGGGCCAAATATGCGGCTTAAAGTGCCCACTCTTTTCACGGTGATAAGCTTCGCTAAATCGGTTAAGAATTTTCCCGTTTGAAATCTGACTTTTATGGAGAAAAACGTCCCCAAATTGGCCACAAAGTTTCCCTTTTGAAATCTGACATTTTTTGTATAAACTCTATTGGAAAACTTTTCTCCATCGAATTGTGGGAGACAAAATTATTCTGTCCGAGACAAAACCTTTTCCGATCTTATCTTGTGTATGCCAAATCACTACATTTTTTGAGAGCATAATCATCACACTAAACTATAAAAATTCAAGCAAACAAGTTGGGATACAGTTTTTTATATTTTATTGGGCACCCTTATGCTACAACGGTGTGTTCACCTTTTACCTGTATTTTTGGAACCTTTATATTAACTTTTGGTTTTAACAGCCTTTCAAGCAATCATAGGTCCATTACATTTGAAAACTGCACATTTTTTAATCCATCCTATTTTCCAGCAAGATGGAAACCTACAACATACGGGATATTTAAAAAAAATATATTATTCATGTACATCAATGAATGACTCAATGAAATAGTAAGATTATTTCGCTTTACTAGGAAAATTCAAGGGAATCATTCACTGTTCAACTATAATTTTCATGAATGAGCTAATTGTATAGCTCATTTTGAGCCATTTCGATACATCTCTTAGATCGACCCAGAATATAAGATCTGTTAATGTATAAAACATTTATTTGTACAGTAGCACCCAGTTAAATAATTTATATATCTTTTGATTAGAAGTTAATTCGAAAGCACACTTCGGTTGTTGGGCGCGAGATAACTTTGAATAATAATTCTTTCGACCCCACTTTACCTCTTCTCGATTCCTCGTTAGGAATTTTAGATCCCTAGTTAGTTCCTAAGTTCTTTATAAATCTTCGTACCCCCTCAACACCTTAGTTGATCGCTAAAATAATAACCGATCTTGCATATAGGAATTCGACCTTTGCACTCTTAAATGCACTGATTAGTTGAAAATTTAACTGTAGAAGATTTGGTAACTACAATTATAATGTCAGTTTGAGCATGATCTGCAGTTGCTGGAATCAGATCTTGAAGGTTCAGGTATTTAAGTTTGATCATTTTAGTCATGATCACGTTTAAGTATTTTCTGTGGCATTTATTTGATTAGAATCATGAATTCCTCTAAGGTTTGGACACTTGTTGTCCTGTTGAGTAATCTTGAAAGTCCTGACCAGCCACAACTCCAGATATAAAGTTCTTCAGCACTAAATAAATATCTAGAGGGTCAACTGTGAACCAGATGCGCAAAAACTTGTTGTAAAAACCTCTTTTTATTGTAGGAAAACGGGAAAAAAACTCTGAATGGAAGCAGGTGCAAGGTACATGTGACTACATTTTAGCTTGCTTATACAAATAAGACCAGTGAGAATCCTGTTAACCAAGCACCTGCGCATGATCAAACAGACACACGGAGGGAACTGCATTTTACAAGCCACGGTTTCAAAAGTTATTTGGTTATTCAATAATAAATGACTTTCTTGTTAATAGCTTAATACGGAACTAAACAGTTTATAATTGTTGTATGTATATATATATATTTCTATATTGGCATTTTCACAACCCATGTTTCGTTGACTTCTAATGATATTTAAATACTATATCCAGTTTGACGTGTTTATATTGATACCTTAGTAAAGTAAAACTCGGTTTCCTAATTGGTTGATTTTTTTTATTTTTAACTAGCAGACGGCAACTGGGAGTACACTTTCGAGGTCCATACTTTTGTTGTATCACGTTTTATTTTTAATCATATTTGTTTTTGGTTTCAGTATCAATCTCAAGATTAAAATCCATTTTAACTGATTTTTATAGTGCGTTTTTATTTCTTTTTTGTCACACCACCGTCCCAGGCTATAAGGGGGGTTGAGCCCTAACAAACCGGTTTTACCGCGCTACATACATTTGTGCCTATCCCAAACCAGGGACCTGCAGTCCATTAGTCATTTATTACCATTTGTTCAGAATTTTTCAATAGATTAGGTCAATTGTCGTGTTTTGTGAATAGTTTCACACTTTGTATTTCGGTGCCTTTTACAGCTTCCGTTATGGCATTGCCCATCGTTGAAGGCCGTCAAGGGACCTGTAGAAGTTAAGATTCGACTATCATTTGGTGGATGACTGTCTCATGGACAATCATGCCACATCTCCTTTTTTGTATTTATGTTCAATTGAATGAGACATATGACTTGATGTAATTTACGGCAGCCATAATTTGATCCGATCTTATCATGAGTTGGAGTTGTTCACACATCAATTTTCGGCTGAATGATAGCGAGGTATAAAAATTGTGTCAACAACGAGAGCAAATGGTAAAATCAATAAAAATTATGGTTGACATTTTTTTTCGATTCTAATATGGTCAATATTTAAAAGTTTTATTTAAAACGCCGTTTTTGTGCTTAAAACACTTTATGAAGTCTAAGCGCAGGAAAGCCATAATAAATAGAGATTTTTCCATGGGAAATCCTATTGACATGTTCAGGACCCCATGTTAGAATTTTAAATTTTTGCGACAAGTTTTCACAGCTAAATCCATTTCTCATCAACTATTTTACTTATACCCATCATATTTGGTTTGTAGTCATATCTTGGTAAATACGTGCCATTCTGTCAAATGTAATTTGAACTTGGCCTAATTTTATGGTGGAGCGACTGAGGTCCATTTATAAACAAATGTTTTACCTAGACTTGCCAGTCTTCCATATGCCTTTGACCTAAAACGCATTATCATTGAAGAGTGACTTGACAAATTTTGCGACAATTTTGTCACTTACGTCCATTTCCTTACACCTGTCATGCCTAAACCCACCATATTTGGTCTGAAGAGCAATATCGTGATGGGTATTTACCAGTCTGCTATGTCTCATTTGACCTTAACCCCATTTTCACGGCCAAGGGACTTACGCTAGGTTTTCCAGATTTTGTCTCTCTTTTGCAGTCACTAAACATGATAGTTTAACAATATTTGGTGTGTTCATTTATAAGTGTAAATATCTGTTTGTCATATGTCATGTGTCACTGTCCTCATTTTCATGGTTTGGCCATGGTTTTCATGGTTTGAGATTATTGTGTTCAGGTTGGCTTTTCGAAAACGACACATGATATGTCAACGATGTTTGATTTGCTTATTCATTCTTTATTCTTAATTCGAAAATACCAAAGGGGAGGGCAGATATCGTTGAGTCAGCAGACAGACAGACAAAGTTCTTTTCACAGCAGCTACATGTCAGGTCAACAAAATTGTTTTTAAATTTGTATATGCTAATCAATTATCACACAGTTTGTTATTATATTTTTTGTTTACAGCAAAATGTGCCTCATTGCCCTGATTGACAGGTAACTTTTTACGCCTGTTAGTCTGAAATTTTATTTTCATGCGAGACATATCTGTGTCCACACTTGTGAAATCTTAAGTTTTTAAAAGTAACTTTGAAACAATCATTTATTCTTACATAACATCATTTCATAAAAAATGCACTTTCTTAAACTAAAATGCAGTATTTTGAATGGTTTATTCATTTTTCAATAGTTGAACTATATAATAAACAGTTCCTAACTACTTTGTCAAAAACACCATATAATTATTTGGTCAGAGTGACATGAAACAAAAAGGAATTCTTTGGTTCTGACTTAATGTATATTTATTTTTTTTTTATTTTTTATGAGTTTACTTTGAATTCATTGTCAGTATACAGTAACGGAAGAAAATAAAGACATAAACACTTTGAAAGACTTATAAATATTTTACAAACCGATACGTAAAATTTCTTTTCTTATGCAAGGTATTTTATTTTCACAATTCCTAGTGGTCGATTCTATTCTTCAATAGAATCTTTTGTTGAAATTAAACTTACTCCGAATTAAATACTCCTCTCAGGTAAATAATTCA
>JARWCS010086590.1:0-15396 GCA_034783895.1 Geukensia demissa | reverse complement strand
TATCATATGTAACTTGATATAAGTAACTGAACAAACTGTTTCATTTATATAAATATATGCAATGGTTATTGAGAATAAGGAATCTTTAAATCTTAAAAATACTGTACACTAAATTACTGTCAATATACATATTTATATATACATATAAAGAAAATTTACCTTCTACATCATTGTTCGTCCTGATAGTCAGCTGGTATATAGACGGACCAGTTCCTGGGCTGCCACACGGTACTGCTTATCCACCGCTGAGTATATCTTTCAGTCTCTGGAATACCTGTAAAATGAGAGAAAATTTAGTCTAAATAACTCATCATGTTTAATATATAAAAATTCTCAATCATAGGCAAAAATATCTATTTTTTTTTTCAATATATATTTTTTATCTAATATCTGCTTGCACTTTGCAGTATTATAGAACATTAGCCTCTTGCTTATCACTGTTAGGGGACATGCTATTTCCTACAATATGATGGCATGTTTACTTTTTTAAAATTATTTTTTATGACATTTTCGCATAGTACAAAAAAAGGAATACTCACGGCAACATAGTCTCTTGTCTTCTGTCTGGACATTAAACAGAACACCAAGGGCACCTGCTTAATGCTGTCACCTTTACGTATGAAGGCATGGATGGACCACATCTGCTGAAATAGTGCTGGAAGTATCTTGAAGGTACTGTCGCAGAACCATCTCTTGGCATACCGAAGAATCTGCAGCTGCACTGGTGTTGAAAACATAAGGTGTCTAGCTGTGTCTACTTGCAGGTCTCCAATGAGGAAGTCTGGACTCTGCAGATAGTCTGTGTCAACCTGTAAAATTAAATGATATTAACAGAAAAAATATAACAATTCTATTTTGCCGACCAAAGGCGCCGTTAGGTAGATACAATCAAACAATGAAGCATAATGCAACTAACAATATTATTAAGATCTATGTTCTAAACATCTTTGATGGCGTACGTGTATTCTTTTTTTCTCCTTCTATTATTTCCCTTTTACGTATGATTTTATTGTCTTTATTGAAGATAGAGACCATTAGAATTAAGTGCGTTCTTTAATATTTTTTAATTTTTTTTTACTCACGACAAAGTTGAGATCTTTTGGTTCCTCTGGTCTAAGGTCTTCACGGACTTGGTTGGTCATTCTAATCAGGTTGTTGACTTTGGGCAACTGATGGTCATCTGGTTCAATGTTGTCGAGCATGGCATCTTCAACTATACGGCGTGCTGGCTTATGGATGTCTTGCACTGCTGCTGCCTTTACCTGAAAGCAAAATAATACTTAAATTTAAAAATAAGAACCTTTGAACCTGATATAATTACAAATATATATATGTATTAAAAATGTACTGCAGTAATATTCTGATTTTTGATAAAGAAAAGATAAAAAAAGATGTGAAACATAATCTCAAAAAATGATACCTTAATATACAATTCAAATTTCATGTATTAAAATGTATAAAATATTTCAAATTCTACATTTAACTAAATACCTGTTTCCTAATGATAACTTTCTTCAAAGCACCCTTGTCAGCTTGGTGGATGTGTTGTCTGGAATTCATCTTGAAGGTAGAGCCTTTCTGGGATACGGTTGCTGGGCAGTTGACGGTCTTGGATCTTTTGGAACACCTCCAGTAGGTGAAGTCTCCTTTGGATGACTGAAAAAATAGAAAAAAAATATATCAGTCTAAATCATAAGTACAACAATTAGTAAATGTGCATGTTGCATACAATTGTCATAAGAATTTAATCCTCGTTATTGTTGCATTAAAAATGTAATTGACAATAATCCACAATCTCTAAATGTATATACTAACCTTTTTAGTGTACTCGCTGGCATAACCATCACTACTAACAAGCTTTACACGTTTACGCTGTGAACCCTGCTGTACTACTGTGTACGTAACTGGCGCATCTGGAATGATGGAATCTGGTAAGTCTGGCTCCTGTACGGACCTAAAAAAAGATTATAATTTGTTATGACTCAGCAAGAACGTTAATACTCACCAAAAATCCTCCAGTCTGTATAATATCGTTTATTTAAATGAATGAAATTGATGTTTGGAAAAGAAAACATGAAATAATAGTAAAATGAACTTACTCTTCAAGGATTTCAGGTGGGTCTTCGATGTCTCTGCGTGTGATGTCAAAGTTGGCTGTCAAATCTGCATGGCTGTGAGTTGCTGCTGCAGGCTCTTGGTCTACCTCCATTTCTGTTGGTTCTGTGTCTGCTGCTGGTTCAGCGTCTACGGCTGGCAGTACAGTGTAAGTAGTGTTGAGGCCGGCAGAACTAGAACTAGCGGTGGCTGCAGAAATGGCTGAAATGTCGAAGGCTCCATACTCTTGTTGGTCCAGTGACTCGTACAGCTGGGTTGACTCTGCTGGTCCACTATAAAAAGAGAGAAAAATATAAAAACATACGGCTCATAGACACTAAATGTCAAGATACACAATTTCTGTGAATAATGTTTTTATTTCATTCTTAACTTAAAATTTAAAATGCATTTTTCTGTTAATAATGTTTCTTTCTTAAATTAAATTGCAAATCACAAAATGATATGTGATATAAAGATTAATAATATGTTCTGCTGTTTTGAAACACAAACTTATTTCTATTTCAGAATATACTAATATATAATTAAATAAATACCTAATAGTTTCTTCCTGTGCCTCTTTACACTTTGTGCAAGTGAAACTGATGGTCTCATGCTGCGTAAGCAGGTGGTATTCTTCAGGAGTAATATCTACAATAAAAAATAATAACGATGTATTTATTATACATAATATTTTGTAACAAAATTAACCAACCAATAATTAAAATATATAATTATGTCCATAAATATAACAAACAATACTTGCGAGAATAAGTTCAATGTTCTTCTTCATAATAGCTAAAAATTTGTTTACATATTAAACTATAGATAAATTCCTTATGTCAAGTCATTTCTTTAATAATTATCAAAAAATCGAAAAAAAATCCTTTAAAACATATTGGATAAAATATGAAATTCAAACTAAACATTTTATTGAATAATTGACACATATAAAGATTGAATAAGATTGAAAAAGAGATACATTTTGTATTAATTGTTAAGATACAGCTATGGTTATTTTAATTCTATTCATTTTTAAAATTACACATATACATATGTATATATATTTTGATAACTTTTTTTTTATTTTGATAACTTACTGGTATCACATTCTCTGTGCTGCCACTTGTCACAAGAATCACAAAGCAATGCATGCTGCTCGTTGGACACTTTCTCGGAACAAACAACACAAAAGCAGGTAGGTTTAGAACGTTTACGAGGCATTTTGTGAATGAGATTGGAGTGTACAGTGCACTGACTTTTATAACTTTTGGAGAAAACTTCAAAGAAAACTGCATGTTTTTTCAACTTTTACTCAAAATTCTAAATTTAGTAAATTTTACTGTAGATGTTTTTTCTGTTTAATGCTATACAAGCCAAGCCAAAATGGTTTCTATTATTATCATGGTTTGTTTATTCTAACTTCTAAAGACTTTTGTTTTCATTTTCTTTAATCTGATAAATCACCCTTTTTGATCATCTGTAATTAATAATTAATTGCAGCTTGTGCACAATTTCCTAACAAACTATCAGTTATTAATTATAGATGTAAGATTTAAAGAAGTTGAAAAGAGGAATTAATTATTTCTTGATTAAAAACATTTATTTTTTATTATTATTATATTATTATTTATTAAAAACAATATTGTATCAGATAAGTATTCTTTATTGGTATAGAAACAATGATAGTCCGAGTCTGTTATAGTCCGAGTCTGTTATAGTCCGACTCCGTTATAGGCCGAGTCTGTTATGGTCCGAGTTCTCCAGTAACCTGCCTGCCTGTCCTTGCCTGCATTTACTTAGTCCTTTGTAAATATTTCCTTGGTTTTTGGTTTGGTGTATTTGGGGCTGATGGCTTTCTGGATTTGAGACCCAACACATCAGTAATCCATGCTGATACTGAATGCCTTTGACACTTTGAGCATGTCACTCTTAAATGACGGTTGTCCAAAAGTGGACAGAAAAATTTGCATACAGAAATGATGGAGACGGAACCATTTTTAACGGGAGGAAATGTTCAATGTGCGATTTCCAAAAATAAAATAAGAGTAAAAATATGTGTCCTCCCTTTAGATTTTTCCCGTGTGTGCATAAACCCCAACCCCTAACTGCAGGCCATAGTCAGCCTGTGCAGATAATCGTTGAACCATTAAATATAAACACTCTTTGGTGTTGGTTCACTTATATTACCTTTTCTCTTCCTTTGGAGGATGGGGAGGTTGTAATTCTCTCGGTTTCTTCCATTTCAAGCAACAAAAATAATTTAATTCCTCCCTTCAACTTTTTCTTCCACTTCCGGTTTTTACTTGTTTACCTCGAAACTGAAGAGTTCTTTACTTGTTGCAGACGACGATTTTAGATCCATGGATCTAATAATGAAGAGATGAATTATTAATTCAACAAATTTGCAACCTTTAAGCTGTTTTCTTGTACACTGAAATATTGATTTCAATAATTTTCATTACCCCTTTCTTGCAGATCCAAGAAACATTTGTTTTTTTTCTCTGAGCATGCTGAGAAATACTGAGTAGTAGCAGCTTTAGTTTTCAGTGTGGTAGTGTTGTGTGTTCTATGTTTGTCTTTCGTTTCATTTTGTTGGCCATGGTCTTGTCTGTCTTCCGACTTCTGTCTGCCCCTTTGGTTTTCATGTATAATATGAGAAAAGTTTTTGGGCCTTTTCAAATTGACAGCTGGCGTTCATCTGAAGGAAAATAATCAATACTTAATACCTAATGTATTAAAACAAATTGCGTATTAGAGGCACTCAAATTTGATTTGATTGTTTACAATCATTTATGGTCATTGTCATAATTGACCCCTTTTGTTTAGCCATTCGTATTTTCTTTCCTTCTTTCCTTTCAGAATTCTGAGAGCTTCACGTGGAAAACATTTGGAATACACCGAATTTGCAAAATAAACCAATGACAAATGACCTAGAACAGAGATAAAAAAAAAACCATGGCCAGATAATTAAAAATGGAACCTGAACCCCCATACACCTTACCTACCTACAAACTAAAATTATAGCACATAAATTACCGCATTGAAAACTAAATACTGAAAAGAAAGGGTAATATAAACTTATTTAGAACGGGATTAAGTTGTGAGCTAAGGTGTTCCAACTGCAACGATTATTTTCTTATCTGGGGCATGAAGTTTTTTTTGAAAAAAATATTTTAACGGCCTCCATCACAGACAAAAAATTTCTTTTTCATTCTAGCTGAAAAAAATTATGATGTTAATTGCTAAATAACGTACTGGTGAATTTGAAAAGTGTACACCAATGAGACGGTGAAATGGTAGATTATAAAAAATTCTGTTCTGCATGGCAGATATATTTTGCATTCCTTTTCATGAGAAAAATATTTTCTCTGTGGAAGGTAATGAAAATTTTTTGTTGAACACAATGAAAATCCCATACAGCCCCCCCCCCTCCCCGATGAGAAAATGATTGTTGCCTAAGGTGGAGTTTTTTAGTAGTTAAAGCTTCAAAACTTTTCAGCCAAACATTGATGGGTTAATGCATGCATTGGTGTTTCTGGAAAATCGCCTATCTTTGGCAAGTAACTGTCAAAATAATTTAATCAATTTTAATTAGAATGTATTTATTTTGCAATTTTTATTCATTAAACGTTTTTTTTCGTACTTCTATAATACAGGTTTTGAAGAGTATCAATGGACGTTTTTAGGTAGAACATAGGTTTCTGTTTTTAACACAATCAAATAAATGACATATTGAACTCACTAACATATTTAACAACGCCACATATTACTTGTTTCTAAGATTTACGACAAACGGGATGACTTCAACTTTCCTATTGTAGACTTCCCATATTTATGTGACAATATTCCTGTTTCCCCAACCTACGGGGTTTATGTTTCGCAGTTGATTCGATACTCTCATGCCTGTCCCAAGAACCAGGATTTTCTGAGTAGAGCATTGCTGTTGTCGCACAAATTACTGCAACAAGGATACTAAGACGTCCCTCCTTAAATTTCATGGTCGCCATCACGAATTGGTTGATCCATACGGTATCAGTGTATCTAAACTAATTATGGACCTGTTACCGGTAATACAAAAATAAGTTGAACTCTTAACCTTAAGACCTTAATCCGGATTTGAGATTTAGGATTCCATGACGGGTAGTGCGCGCAAGACTGGGGATGCTTACCTTTCATGAGAACCTGATCCGACTCATGTTTTGTAGGGGAGTTCGTGAATTCCAAGCTTTTGTTCCTTTTGTTTACGTGTTATCTTTTATTTTGTTTAAATTTGTCCTGTCTCTTTTGGACTATGCAATTTTGGTCTCTCGCATGGGTATTCTACACTGGACTTATGAACCTGTCCCATGCCAGGAATTTGTAATCTGTGTATGGCGCTGTTTTTATGTTTGTGCTACTTGATTTGGGGTGGGATATATGTGTTGATATTGAAAGCCTAAGAACAAGATGTAGATTTTTGTACTACATACGTTTTGAATGGCTGTCTCATAGGCATCATACCACATATTGTTTATTTTAACTGAATTAAATATCTGTGATTTAAGGGATAGCCTTAGCATTTCATGGGTAGAATATACATTTACCTATTATCTCATTGTATTTATAATAAATGCTAAAGCTGTTAAATTTCTGCAATAACTAATGTCTAATGTAGGCGATATTTCATCATATTTCACTGAATTTGGATGTGCTAAGAAATTAAACATAAATACTAACATACCTTGAGTAAAGTTAAATTGATAAATATGTGGTTCAGTGTCGATTGTAATAGGGCTACAACTGGAGGATACTTGAAGATTATCCTTACGGACATCCAGCTTCAGATGATTTTGCCTTTCTATTACACTCTTCTCCTCATTTTCGTAACTATTAAAATGGCTATTACGATCTTTTGAATCACTTGGTATTGAGTCTGGTTCGACCTGCAGTGTTTCTGTAGAGGTTGATATATTCAGCAATCTATCAGATTCACATTTGTTTCCAATCTCATCGTTAGAACTTGATTCACAAGGTGATTTACCCGAATTGTTACTTTCATTCTGTTTTTCTTTCGATAAGTCTGGATATAAATTATTTGTTGATTTTGCCGGATAACCAGCTTGATTCTCCCTATACATTTGCAGTTGGTACATTTTAACATCTTTGACATCGTGTCTATTAAACATTAAGCCTTTTTGCTCTTCCATCTGCCGCTCGTTTCCGATATCACCATTTCTTGGCACTCTAACGTCTGTAAGTGTTTTGAAAAAAATAGTTCTATTATCCACTTTATAATGGCATGTTACTTGAACAGCAAAATATATAGATTTTCTTCGAAAATATTTTTACTTTTTTTATTTCAAATATAAATGGTCATAAGCTCTATAGTATACATTTATTATTACCCCATAACCCTGTTCTCAACAAACATAATACATCGTAAAATAAGGTGCGTGTGTAACCCTTTGTAGCAGTTTTCTCACGGGTAACTACTGTCTTAATTTTATTGCCACTTCTTTTTTTTTATTCCTTGCAATACAAAAATCTGTTTAATTATATGCGTTAAAATCGCATCAATTTAACATGAAATTTATGCCGTGATTTTCATATCAATTTACAACAAATTGAGCAGCATATGAAATTCATGCGAAAAAATTCGCAAAAATTTCATGTTATTTTCTTGTCAAATTGGCACGAATAATTTCGCCTGTTGTGTGGATATTTTCACATTTTTTTCATACGAAATTTCTTATTTACATGTTTTTTATTCATCAAAGTAAATGAATGAACAAGATATAAAGCACATTGCAAGAGTGGAATTTATTTTATTGATGGTGTTGGAAAACCTCTTAAATCAAAGTTTTACCCTTTCCAGAGATATACTATGACATCAAGTTGACATGATCTTTTATTTGGCGGGAGGATTGAGCTGTAATCATGGAAAACGCAATCGGCGAAAAAAAAACTATTATGATGTTCTACGCCATCTGCTCTTGAATGCCTCTGAGCCAACGCGTTGTACATTGATATCGCATAATGAGAGCAAGTAACGCTAAATAGTTATAACTTAAGTAGATTTTTTCAGTGCCATAATGAAGTTTTTTTTAAGAATACAATATATGACTGAAGATTTGTGAACGAGAAATATGAACTTACGATTAGTCCAACAAATCCCAGAAACAATAAAACCGGTCCGTTTCCAGCAGATAATAAAAAACAAAACTATCAACAGTACTGCCAACAACCCAAGAACTGCTATGCTAAAATAATGAATTAAAAATAAGCTATAACAAGTTAGATATACAACCTGATGCAAAAATATTGAAGAAATTCCTATTTCGAAACGCCGGATCCTGTTTTTTAAGGAGGTGAAATCCGTTATTTTTGTTCCTTGTTTTTCGTTTATTTCGAATTTGTCATATATCTTTGAACTATGCACTTTTGATCTCTAACATAGGTATTCTACACTGGACTATTGAAGTTTCCCAGTTTTAAATGAAATACATGTTAAGTTTCCAGCAAACGCCAGATTAAGACAAACGTAAGTAATACAACCGAAGGTCTAAGGATCTTATAACTGTAAAAAAGCTGTATTTGAGTTCGTATATTTAACATACAGCTATAGGCACGGACTAATCAGAATATAGTTCACCATTAAAATAGTGTATTTTTTCTGTTACCCCTTTTATTAATATATTTCCGATTTACTCACTTTAAAAATAGAGTAAAGGGTTAAAGTACTTTATTTTGTGAAATATTTTGTCAGTTTGTAATAAAGGTTGCGATTGGTTATATTTCAAAACGTTGGAATATTACGACACGGACATATTTTTGTCGATATTTTCATGTATGCTTACGCTTCATGAGCACCTAATCCCACTCCTGTATTGTTAATTAGTTCGTTGATTCCAAGATTTTGTTCCTTTTGTTTTCATTTTATCTTTTAGTTTCAAATTTGTCTTCATTTTCAAATCTAAATTACACGGTCCATTACAGTTGTTAGTCTAGCGGATAACATATTTTATAGGTATACGTATTCTATATTCTCTCCTGTTAATAGTACAGTCTTACTCAAAATATACCATTTTTGTAATCTTATTTTTTTTTATACAGGATAGAAACGGGAACTGCAAAATTAAAATTAACAGAATTAACATTTTAACTCTAATGTGGTCAAGATTAATGAAGAAAGAACGAAAAAATCACTTCATTTTCATATAGAAACGCGGTTAATGTATCCTTACGTTAAACATCAACTTACAATATAATCATCAGTTGCTCATTAGTTACAGGTACCTCATTCAAAGTCTGAGAAGCTGCAATAAAGAACACTCTATTTAAAATTGTTTAGTTAAAACTGAAAATTGTGCGAAAAGGAAAAAAATAAAACCAAACAAATGAAACAATGTGACAACATTGGCACTTGCTAACATGACACATCGTTCGGCTATCTATAAAAAAAAACTGTTGGATGTTTTGTCGTTTTTATTTCGAAAGGTCCGTTGAAACAGACCATTTGACATTAGAGGAGGACTGAGGAAATAATTACTTCGTACTGTTACCTATATTTGTTCAACGTTCAGTATAGCCAGATTGTCAATGGCAGGACAGTAAATCATACTAGAAATGTCTGCTTAAGGCGATATGTGAATTGCCTTTCCCAAATCGTTCCTTGTATAGGTTACAAAAACATCTTTAAAAAAACTAAATAAAAGTAAATACCAACCGAACAAATATTCTTTAAAGTTTTCTGAATTATGAGAAAATCCAAAAACTGTGATAGTTTGTAACATCAAACTATAAAAAATTCAAATGTTTAACATTTCAAGCACAAACGTTTGAAGAACGCCCTTCTTATCAGTAACTCTCCAACAAACGGGGAATATTATTGTGATTATATTATCTATTTTGGAGTTGAGTGTTTTACTACAATTTTAGCCAAAGAAGGGAAATTTTATTTCCATTGTTTAAAATTGTAATGTCTGTGAAAAAGCAATATTTCAAGACACAAATGTGATTTCCATATCTTTAACAAAATACAGAGAATTACATAAATATTTGATTTTTTTTAAAAAGTAAGAATTCGTAATCAAGTTTATCTTGATTACGGTGAAATATTCCTCCAGCAATAATTACTAATTTGAGGGACTACTCCCCAAATTGCGTTGTTGTCTTACCTTTTAAAAATAAAACTAAATGTTTTTTTGGATACACATGCATATAAGCTGCGACATTGCATACTTCAAAGGTGCATGCTAAATATGAAAAACACCAACATGAGTAAATGTATGATGAATGATATAGTTTAAATAACATACGTAATGATCTTATAGATGAGTTGATATTCAATGGTCCTGGTGTATGTTCTATAACAATATACTCAGTAGATGAGTGTGATTTAATGCTTTGTTCATGCACTAGATGTTTATTATTCCTGAAAATTAAATATACATACCAAATCATTTCAAATCATCAAACAAAAGGGGAATCAATTTCACAGAGATATTCTTTCCTGCACAGTTCGAAGAAAGCAAAAAAAAAAAAAAAAAAAAAAAAAAAAAAAAAAAAATAGTGTAAACAAAAGGATACACAACACCAAAATATTTGTTCCAGAAAATATAAAGCCAAAATAGTTATAATGAAAAATAATCTGAGATTGATAAAGTCATACGCCAATATATTATCCAGGATGACGCCATGATCAGATATAAGAATAGATGACACATAATATTTCAATTTGGAAAACGAATATTCTTACTGCTAAGCTAGCTTGTAACGGCGAAGGTTACGTTTTAAAAGAGCTTCTCATAAAAAAGCATCACACCTATATAGTATGTAAATGCATCGGTTATAGATATTCGTTTTTAACTTTATCAGTGCAGATAGTGGCAGGAAAATATGGAATATATCAAAATATAAAACATATCTATATCCATCTTGACCAAAATTGATGTAAACAAATAAAAGGTTACTTAACCTCTAAATATAACTATGATCATGTAATCCGAAAACGCAAAAAAGTAGAAATCATGATTTGGTTGACCGGTACGAAATATCCACTTAACAAATGACAATGGATATCTTTCCACTGTCGTGACTAAAATGCTGTTCCTATACATCGATTTTACTAATCACCTGCTTTGTCGACGGAATAACACGACGGATGACACTAGTGGAGCAGAAGTTGCTAACTTTTACGACGCACCTGAACTCACCCTGGTTTTTGTAGGGTTCGTGTTACCTCAGCTTTAGGTTTCATTGTAGCCTTTTGTGTACTATATTTCGTTTAATTTTGTTGGACATTATCTTGTCTGTCGTTTGACCTAACGATATCTGTCTCTCCTTTCTGGATCTTCAAAATTGTTTTCCAACAACAGTAACAGGACAAAAATAACCGGTGATTCATCGATGGTAATTTCTATTTTCGCGACACAGAATTTTTATGATGGTGTATACACCAAATGTCATACGGTATACGAATGTATAGAATAGGTCCATACTGTATCTAGATATCTTAATACAAATTTAATAGTAATCCATGGAAGGAAGCACACTAAATCTAAAAATATCTAACAATAAAATGCCAATATATTTATACCTCTATTCCAATATACGCAAACTTACATCAAAAGATCAATCTTTCGGCATGGGCCACAACCAGTGAAGTTCTTTTCTGTTCCTTCTGGACAAGGTTCACATTCTTAAATGTAACATTTATATTTACAAATACATATCATGAAACAAAAATATATATTTGAAAATAAACAAAAGGGGTAACAATGGGTTAACTAATTTAAAGGATAACGTTTCGTTTTCATTATTATTAGTTAACTCATTGTTCATCATAATGCAGCTTTGTAGAAACCTTTGATGTGGTATTATTATCAAGTTTCTACTCAAAAGAAGTTTTTGCAATGACACGTACGCCTTTATGTCAGTTATGCAGAATCTATCCAAAAGTGTGAAGATTTTGCAGCACAAACCATGGAATTTGAAAGCAAAAGTTAATTGCCCTTTTAGGTCTTTTTGCAAAAATCAGTCTTACTTTGGGTGTTGTTTTCTCTTTATGAAATCTAGTAAAACCTAACATTTTTTAAAAATGTACTTCATTTCTACTTACGAATACGATAATTGATATATATATACTGTATTGGATGAACATCGTCCATGTTATTTCATGTTTGCTATTACACAGTCAGGATTACTACCATATATGGAAAGCAACGATAGGTCAAATACCCGTTAAACTCTTAATATTTGTCTTGGGAAAATTTGAACATGGGAATTAAAAATATTGAAGATTTGAATATAATTCTAAAGACTTAATAAATTTCTATACTTAGATTTATTCCAGCAGCCAAATAAAATTTTCTTACCTTTAACAATAGAATTAAACATTAGTGCAAAATAAGATGAATTCTTTTGAAAATTGTCAATAAATTGAAGTGATGGTAAAAAATTGTCGAAAACTTAAAATTGGAACTTTCTTATTTTTTTTCTATAGGTACATGCAAATTTAGGAGACATGTCGTTTTTGGTAGTGTTCTTGAATGTTACATAAACGTGTTTAAAGGCAACCCTAATTTATTAGGTCATCATTTTAGTTAATTACAATAACAACATATTTAAATGACGAACGATCATTTCAAATTTCTTGCGTTATCTATCTGATGTTCTCTACTAGAAAACGAAGCCAAATGCGATGTGGTTTGATTGTCGACAAGACAGCCATCCAAAAGATGTTACAGGTTTTCCTAAGAAAATTGAATTAAGAAGTCTTTAGGATTAAAGATACGTAATTATATAAAAAATGGTTTTAGGCAAAAATATTTCCTTGATAATAAAGTCATTATATATTACCTCGTCAATATCTGCATTTTATACGTCATAATAACAACAGATATTTTTAAAAAGAACTGAAAGATACTCAAAGGCCAGATAAAAATCGTCAAGTCTGATGAAAGAACAACATGAAATGAAATATTAATATAGTACACAAAACACTACACTGAAAACTAAAACTGGATAGGCACGAACTCTTCGAAAACACGGGTGGGTTCGTGTGCTTCATAATGATAAGCAACACCTGTTTCACTAGACTAGTTGCACCCGAAGTGTTACTCGGTGCTGAAAGCTGTTGGTTATTCGCAATCGGTTTAATTTACAACCTACATTGAAACGGATTTGAAGTAACGGTAAAGGGTAGACATCCAAACCATAATGGCGTCCGAAAAAAATCCAGAATAATGACTTTAATCTTTACACGAGAAATCCTTTGTTAGATCATAAACCCGTTGTTTGCTATTTTTGAAACAAGAGGAAAGCCATATGGTTCACGGTTTATCATTGGTGAGTCCCTTCTGGGCTACAATATATTTCTGTATACATTTATACAATAGACATGATATGATTATACTGAATTTAATACTCTCCCACTAGCTCGTTATATAAACCAAACTTAATTGGACGCACTGTACGGCAATATCAATGATAAGTACTCGAGGGTTGAAATGTAGAAAAACGAATAGCAGATGAAAGATACTGAGTTTGATCTTACAGATGTCGAACAGCAAATGCTACATTACAGTAACTGTGCATTCCCTAAATTAAAATTAACTTCTGAGCAACTAAATTGGGAAAAAAACTGAAAATAATACTAGTATTAAGATTTTTCATCTCCTGTTTTCTGCGTCGTCTGTATTCATTGATCCGATCGCAAGCAAACACGGAACTTTTATAACGAAAACAATAAAATTTTATATTACAAATAAAGTGGCGGAAATATTTGTTATCATTCAACAATTCAGTTTGAAAAAGTCACTAGTGATGATTTCTATTACATGTACGTTTTCAAGTTCGTTGTTTTCTTTAATCTATTATTACTGAATTATTACTTCAGTTAGTCTATTCTTGATATACACTAGCTAGCGAAATGATTCACTGATTTTTTTGAAATTATTCATGTAAAAAAATGACATGGCACTAACTGGATTTTTCTTTTCTTCAAGATTTGTCTGTTTCAGCCCCTTTTCGCACCTTGTTTTTTGGACACAATGTTAAGTTTTATAGGTGTTACATAAATAGTACCTAACTAAGTCGGTTAAAAATGCGAATCTGGATCATCATGAACAGAACGCTTAAGATAAATGACACAAAATTAGGTAACTCTTTCGAGTTTAGCATATTTAAATGTGTCATTCAAGAAGCGAACATTTTGGCTGCTTAACATGTCGAACGAGAACATTGTGTCCTTGATATTCATACTACTTTATTATCATGAGAAAATGATGATTTGTTAAAAAAGCACATATCTTAAGAAAACTCAACTAAATCCAGAATACCCTTGAACGTGCACTTACCTCCTGTTTTATCATTCATAGTTTTATTAACGTCACATTCTTGATAACTTCGACTACAAAGACACGGATCGCCGTAAAAACATTTTGATGAATCACATTTGCATCCCTTTAAACTTTCACAGAAAGCTCCTATTGGGTCTCGGCGGTAGGTTATATCTGAAATTATAACAAAAGACGTCAAAATATGTAAATTGTCCATGTTTTGCTCCTAAATGTTATTAATATGACTGGTAACTCTTTGCGCTATGACGTAATATCATAAATCAGGAAACCATACAGTACAGTCGCCGTGGACCTGTGATTTTCCACGGCCCACGCGTGGACATCCCCCAAAAACCACGCAAATTTGGTCCACGGATTCTCAATAGTTGACCACGCAAAATGCGTGGTACTTGCGTGGGCGATTAAATGACTCATAGGTTGCGTGGATACCACGCAAAAGTCGCTCTAATATTTGCGTGGATGCACGCTTGAAACAGTAAATGTGTATTAATCCTTTCCATGCTTTCCATACAGTCATTTACGTGGGCCACACGCAATCCATTTCTCATTCCTCGTTTAAGTATATCCTGTTTACAAGTAAACATCGATCCTGGATGACTGAATAATTAATTGTTGCTTTACAGTATAGGTTTTTGGCATATTAATGGGAAATAAGGCATAAATCCTGCAATTTACTACTCAACCGAAATGCAGAGCAAAATAATTTTTTTATGATGCTCACTAGCAAACAGTCCGCAGTAACATATATCTGCTTACATTTTTTACAAGGAGCTGACCAGTCTTTCCCATGACTTCTTAAAACAACATATTGAGTCAGTTTATTAATACGCTCCATGTTTATCATGCAGTCATTTACCTGGACCACACACAATTCATTGCTCAAACCTCGTCAAAATATATGTACGTACATGTATACAAGAAAGCATTTATCCACTATGATTGAATAATTATTGCTTAACAT